>CAIGRH010128840.1:0-15935 GCA_903798295.1 Fraxinus nigra | reverse complement strand
AACAAGAAAATGTTTTCCTCCAAAAACTGGAACATGTAGAGATGTGGAAAAAAATTTCGAGAAATTTTTTGCTATCAAACAGGTGCAAAAGTTGGAAAATGGAAAAAATTTCCATTTTTCATGAAAAATCATGACTATCAAACGGGGCCTAACATTTGCTGAGGACAGAGGGGTGAAATTCGAAAACGGTAAATGTTGTGAAAGAGAATGGTCTATGGATGGCAAGTTGTGCAAGGGGGAAATGGTGACGATTTAGTATAATGTTGTTCTTGAATTGGCTAAACGTTGATTGCGTCATCTTCCCTCCTGTTACTCTGCCTCGATTTAGATCTCTTCCATGTTGTTGATTATAGGCAAACATTTAAACGTATCTTTGATTTGTTTTAAGTCGATTCCAACGGGCTTTTCTTCCTAAGTTTTTTCAACGCGCCCTTTCTACGAGTAGATTTTGGATCCAGTATGCTCCCGCTCAATGTATTTTGTGAATCGGTACAATGACTAGGTACTTGAGAAGCATCCTAAGAAACTTGATTTCTTCCACTACTCGACTTTGCTATAATAAGTACACGACATTGGTTTTTTATCCAGTCCATTATCAAATGTGACCAGCACTCATCATCTGCAGCAAGGTCAGCAACTGTGCAACTGTCCTGGAGTAGTAACTAATCCATTGTAGTTCGCCGCAACCCTCGTGTGTGCTCTATTAATGTCTCTCCTCAATCTACGCAGTATCTACCTCTCGACAGCCATGTCACATCATTACGGATCAGTACTACGATCACATGCCTACATATTATTCCCCAAAACTCGAACAAGTGGCATGTGCAAATAATATCACATTTCTCTTGCTGAAATGAGACCCAGAATGTTATTTTTCCTTTGACAGTCCTCATAAGTAACAACCTCGCGTACCTCGTGCGTCATTCCCAAACATCCATCAGAAGTGGATATGATGTCACAATAAGCTTTCCCCGTAAACTCTGCATGAGCCTCCCTGAATTTTGAAATGGTGTAAACTGACTTAAACTGCTTCTCCATTTCAAGTTGTGTAACACAAGGTACCATTTGAGAGAATGACTTGAAATCAGCATGGAACTCCTTCTCAACCTTATTCTTCAGTGCACGTTCGTAATTTTCGACAAATGTCTTCAAAGATGTCTTCGAATGTACATACTCATCAAAGAATGCATTCATACTCTCACTTCTTTATGTTGTCGACATCCCAGCCCAAAAAGTAGTTCTCAAAAAGCATGGAGCCCAACACCGTTTGTTCTCATACAATGCTGACAATCATTTCATTATCCTTCAAGCCAAACTTATCAATCATCGCTCTCCAACCGTCTTCAAATTCTTGAACAAACTGCGAATCATATACCAATTCGTGGATGACCCCAAATATTGAACCATTATCTACGTGGTAGCCAAACTTTTCTGGCATCTTCTTCATAATATACCACAAACATCATCTATACTTTGTATTTGGAAAAACTATCTCAATTGCATTTTGCATAGTCCTATCTTTATCCATAATTATTCCTTGTGTAGCTTGAATGCGCATGCACTGAAATCATATCTTGAACAACCAAACAAAAGTATTTGTGTCTTCGTTCGATAGTAAACCACAACCAATCAACATTGATTGTCTGTGATGATTCACGTCAACAAAATGGGCGAAAGGCATATTATACTTATTGGTGAGATAAGTGGTATCAAATGTAACATCACTGAACTCCTTATACAATTGCCTACACCAATTATCTGCCCAAAATACATTTTTCATCCGTGACTCATCATCCAAATCGATACTGAAATAAAAGCCCGAGCTTGAGCTTGCATTTTTGAAAAATAGGATTGTATTGCTACGGTGTCTCCTTTGCCAAGTCCTAATCGCCTCACTTGTTCTATATAGTTCTGACAATCTTTTTCAATGCAAGTCATGTTCTCATAACCACCTGCTTCTACAATTGCGAGCTATAACTTTTGTGAAACAGAATTCTTTCCAAATCATTCTCTTGAAGCTTCTGTTTAACGTGTGCACTTGATTCCATGTTGCATCGATATAACCTCGACTTTGACGGACTTGTTTCATGATTGTGGTCAAGGATGACCTGTTAATTCTCCAAATTCCATGGATATCTAAAGATGCAAAGACCCTGACTTTACAACCCACCCAAATTGCTGGTTGTAGCTTCAAAGAACTGCTAGCGTCATCGCTTCTTCGGCCTTCACGACTATATGTCAAAGTCACATACCGCAAAACTCCATCTACATCCTTTTTCGAATTCCTTTCTTTCACCGGAAAACCTACTGCATAAGCGTACTTTTGTACAACTAAAACATCTCTTTCTCATCTTCGAACAGCATACACACCTCAGGCACAATCACACTTTCTCCACTTGACCTTTTTCCTTCCCTATGTTCACGATTTCCGTAACGTTCTCATTATCAGATTCTCCCAAATGTACATCATCATACGTTTCTTCTTCCAATGTCTTCACGGATTTCTTAACTTTCTCATTATTAGATTCTACTAAAACATCAACATACTCATCTTGCACGTTCTCCATACTTTCTTCTGCTGCAATACAAACATTGGTCACGATCATCACAACAAGCACACAGTAGAATGCTTTCCATTCGTATCATTTGATGGAAAATAATTAATTCTAAATGTTAACTTTAGAATATAATAAAGGATAAAAGAAATATGACAACAAAAAAGCAAATAGAGTAAAGGCAAAGAGAAAATATAAAAAGAAAAGATGGTCAAATTGAATCTCGAATACCTCTCTTTGTATCATCAACTTCGACTTTCTTTATCGAAATTCTGGCATTTTAACTTTCTTCCATTTTTTACCCTTCCATTGATTCTCTTAATTATTATTATTATTATTTTTCCCTTCTAAAGAATGGCCATTCTCTTTAATTTATTAATTATCTTAACATTTGTTAATATAATATACTTCAAGGAATAAAGAATATAAACATCCTTGGAAGTTCCAGCCATGCAATATTAATTAATTTCGGCTTCGATAAAGTTTATGCAATGAGTATAATTTATGGACAAATTTGACATCAACAAGAATCTTGCTTAAGCTGGAAGCCTTTTTTTTTTTTTTAAAAAAAAATGTAATATAAATGACACTTTAATGGCAGATTCAAGCCCCTTCTCCTCCCCCAACCCTAGCACGATTTAGATTTAAATTTGTCTACATGTGATGCTTTAAATCGATGAAAATAATATGGGACGTTTATGAAGAGACATGTAGATAAAAATTTACGTGAATATTTTTGTGTCCCACTTAATTTGATTCATGTTTACATAAATTAATACGGAACTCATGTTTCAAGTATATGTCACTCATGAATATTCAAAAGTCACCCACCTTGGATAGTTGGATAATCTTCTTCTCTATGTGTAATGAGGAGTGGATGGGCTCACGTGGATTGGCCAGAATTTGACGACATCGGAGTGAGATTTGCTGGGCATGGGAAGCAATGATTTTCAATTTTGCATTATTTTGCTTTTTCAATTTGGGGGAATAAGTCAACCGGGTTCAATATTTCCACCCTTTACTGCCCTTCCTTCCCTCCCTTTTCCAACAATGCCACGTCAATCATTTTTAAAATTCTATCACTAACATTGTCACACACAACATATTTAATACGAAATACTCAACAAACTAAGTTTAAAGACGTAAGGTAATTAAGATTTGATGGCTTGTAAAGAGTAAATTGTTTAATATGGAAGAAATACAAGAACATATCAATTTCTTGGCGAGTTCAAAAAAATAAATATTTAAAAAAAAATCCAAACATGATTCTTTAGGCAAGAAACCATACCCAATCTATACAATGTGTTTTTGGAAAGCAAATTGGGTGGTAGGTCACAGCAATCTTCTAACTTTATTCGTTCTCAATTAAGTGGACGTTTTGTATTTAATACATAATATTAGAAGTAATTGAGCAATACAATAAAGAAAATTTAAGTTTCTTTAATCATATTCCATCCAATTTTTGCATTCTAATAAAAGCAATTATTAGTAATAAAAGAAGAAAATAAGGGAAAAAACTATCTTAGTTGCATAATCAATCTATACAATATCTAACTTTATGAAACTAGATTTTGTTTCCCAACTTGAGTAGGTGCCCAAAAATTCGAAAGCGAAAGATATCTGTCACAAAGCCCCCACAAAGATATGGTTGATATAGACGATATATAGCCTTAGAAAGGTGCAACATTATTAACTATTATACAAAATATTAGTACAATACACACACAGAAAAGCATAATAGTTTTGTCTTCCACTCCCAATCTCAACAGCGCAAATGAATTCAAAAGCTCCACGAATTTTTTATCTTAAAAGCATATTCCAAATTATTGTTCCAATTATTGCATGGTCGACTGAGATATTCATTCCCCTCGAAAAATCCAATTTCAAATATATTTCTTCATAACCAGTTCCAAACTCGAGCACAAAATGATGATTTACATAGTCGACCTCAAATTTATTGGTATTGGACCCGTTGCTGGTATTTTCACGAGAACTAGTCAGAGGCTATGAAGCTAGTAAGGTACATCCAATTCTTGCACTGTTTAAAACAGAAGTTCATTTAAAAAATTGAGTGAGGGGCCAACTATTCAGTGGCATTTAGGAGGATAAAAACGACAAACGTGCCAACAAAGGCTGATGTAGAGATGAATAATGTCTACCCTTTTTTATGCAACCATTGAAAGGCATCATAATAATCTCTACTACCAGAACTGGAAAGTGTACAAATAATTTGTAATTCATATTTTTCAATTTCAAGGGTCCCAATAATTAGAAAGAAAAAAAATTGAAATTTCTATTTTAGTAACGTATACAAAATTCATGGACTTGTTCATGGAACTAGTGTGTGCAACACAAACGAACAAAATTTTAGTTTCTTTTTGTTACTTTAGAGTCGAGTATATTGTTCAAGATATGAAACAAATTCATGTATGGATGAAACCCTTTTGAAAGTATGAATAGTATGAGTGAACTGAACAAACTTGATTATAACGAAATTTTGATGACAAATGGAACAATTTACATGACCACCCCTCCCCACCTCACCCATAAACCCCAATATTGAGCCTACAGCTGGGATGATCTACCATTCCCACATATCAAACTATGAATTCCCTTTGCTGGCTCCCCTATGTCTATATATATCCATCTCCCCTCCCCTCCCCTCCATGTTTTTTTCTCAAAGAAAAATGAGGCCATATGATCAAACTTGTAGTGCAAGCAATGATTTGCAGCCACCGTCGACACCACCCCAACACTACCTTGTCAATGCACACCACCAGTGCTTAGCGACTCTCAAGGGGCAGAACTCCTACACAACATCTCTCGTTCTTTTGGGAAAATTTCTATTGAGTGGCTCTTCTAACAAGGAAATCCGGTTATGGAAATGCAACACGTTGAGGCCCATGAACGACTACGGAAGTTTCACTAATAAAAATATGGTTGTGGCAGGAAAGGGTGCAGTGAAGGCTCTTGTGGTTTTAGCCGATAAAATCATTAGTGCTCATCAAGATCACAAAATTCGAGTGTGGAAAATCAATAACCTGGATAATGATGAGCAGAAGTTTACACAGTTGGCCACGCTTCCAATGTTCAGTGACCGAGCTCTCAAACTGTTGGTACCAAAGAACCATGTTCAAGTTCGACGCCACAAGAAATGCACGTGGGTTCATCATGTTGACACAGTATCAGCACTGGCCTTGTCAAATGATGAATCCTTACTCTATTCAGTTTCTTGGGACCGGACTCTCAAGATATGGAGGACAACCGATTTCAAATGCTTGGAATCAGTTGCCAATGCACATGATGATGCAATAAATGCCATCGTGTTAGCCAGCGATGGACATGTTTACACAGGATCATCTGACAAGAAAATCAAAGTATGGAAGCAAAGCTCGGAAAAAAAGAAGCATGTCTTAGTTGCTGCCCTGGAGAAGCACAATTCTGGGGTTAATGCAGTGGCACTAAGCAGAGACGGCTTGACGATGTATTCCGGAGCACGTGACCGGTCAATAGTGGTTTGGATGAAGGTGGATTGTGGCAGTGGCAGTGGCAGCGGCAGCGGCATGGTGGCAGTGGGGATGCTCCAGGGACACACCGAATCCGTATTGTGTTTGGCCACTATATCAGATTTGGTGTGCAGTGGTTCAGCAGATAAAACTGTGAGAATTTGGAGAGGGATTGGGAAATCCTATTCTTGCTTGGCCATTTTGGAAGGACATAGAGGACCGGTGAAGTGCATCACTGTAGCATTAGATTATTCCAATCCATCAGCTACAAAACCAAACTATCTCCTATACAGTGCTGGCCTGGACTGTGACATTAAAGTTTGGCAGATTAATCTTCTACCCCTCTTCTAATACCTTCAAATCCCACATTCTATTTTTGTAGTTCTATATATTCTTATAAAAGAGGCCTCTGTGACGAGACTCAGGTTGAAATCTTACGTTTCATTCAATATTAATTGGACCCTTTCCAAATTAGAATAGGCAATCTCTCTTCTACTTTTCTTGTTTCCTTCTTCTTCATGTGCTTGCAGCTTTTCCATCATTACAAAATTTTGTTCGTCAATTTTTGTAACTTGTACGGGAAAGTTCACTCGAGTTCTATAAAAAAAAAAAATAATAATAATAATTCCTTCTCTCGACTAATCTTCATGCAGTTACAACTATGCACGTAAATAGCAGTTAAAACTTAATGAAACAAAAGGCAAAGATGGTAATATAGGTGAGACTTTTGAAACAGAAGGCAACTATAACAATAATCTTTCACAATATATTAAAAGAATACGTGAGACTTTTCCCTGAAATTTTCTGAAAGAAAACATAAGTTCGCCAATTATTGCACAATTTGAAAATCCAGTACAATATGTAGAGCTGTTTTCTGAAAATCAAGAATAGTAATAGTAAAGTAGATAAAAGAAGACCAAAAACTAATCAAGTATTAAATGTCATGTCACTACTGTCAGGAAGCCTACTGGTTATCTTAATAAGTTAAAGGAGACAAGTCATTTCCAGTAGAGAAAAAAATATAATTCAGCATAACCAGAAACCTACTTCCTAAAGTAGTTTTCAATAATGCATTATTTTTTGGTGAAAAGGGCGTACAGCCTTGCAAGTTGTACACTCCATGATGTCCCAGCTGAAAAAGTATATACGGGTAATGGATCTAATTAGAGATGGGCTCATAGACAATAACATTAAGAGGGAAAGAAGTATGGTCACCGTTGAATCAATGATTCAAACCTAGAAGGATTCCAAATTTATGGATTGGATAACAAAAGGATTTAAGATTTAGATTTACATGTAAGTTATTTAAGATTATAGAGAAAAACTTCAAATCGCTCCAATTATGAGAGAATTACGAAATCAATGGTTACTAATAATGCTTGACGGACTTGGGATGAAACCACATAAGAATCGATATTATTCAATCAAGCTTGATAGTCTATTATAGTTTTGAATCTCAAGCTTCTATATCCAAGAAAATGGAACCAAAATATGTTGCAAAATAAACATATCCAAGATCGAGAAAATGAAACGCATACCTATTTTTTTATTTTTATTGTGATATAAAGATATGTAAATATTTCAAAACACTTTATATGAGGCAACATTGTTTTTCAGTAACAAGTAATTAAAATATTTGGCCCATATAAAAGGGCATACCTAATTCACAACGTCCCACCACTCAGGTTTGTAGAGGGAAGAGTTAGATATCCGTACTTTGCAAGTAGAAATATCATTCCCACGACTCAAACTATGACCTCAAGATTGAGTCTAATTAATTCATCTAATCCATCCATTCTTTAAACAAAAAGAATAAAACTTGTGTATGCTGTATGTGCGCATGAAAATGATAGAGGGAGTGGGAGAAGACGGAGAATTGGGAAAAAGTAGAGCAGCTATAGGACAAAGCTATTAGCTTATCAATTACATTGTTTGTTTTCCACTCAAATTACAGGGGCAGATTCGAGTTGTACATGCATAGAGCTGATGACAATAGATAAGGGAAAAAAAAAAATTTAAAACTTACAAAAGTAGATTAATTGAGAATCTATTTTACAGCGGTAATTTTGATGGAGTACCTGGAGCACGAGGATATTTCTTCGGGGTGGAACCATCTTTTAGACATATAACTGCTGTTCTTTGCCCATATTTGCTGTGTGATTCCACTGGGATTAAAACAACAGGAAACAATTAATTACACAGGTTACTTCAGCAGTGCAGGCTATGTGGCTTTGTTTACATATGAATGAGTCAGGTAGATTGAGGTGCCAACCAAGTCTCCAGCTGTAGGAACCTAACTGTGACTTAGTGCAGTTAATACATTTTAATGAACAAATATAAAGAGCAGTCATATCAAAATGAAGCTCGCTACAAGCGCCCTAGATTTCCTTTGGCTATCATGAGATTCCAGGAAGAGAACACACTTTCAGAATGGTAAGAAGTTTGTCTACCTACTTGTGTTAATTCTGATATCAACATATTAAGTGAGAAAAAAATTCATTTCTGAAAATCAAATATGGGTAATTCAAGATAAAACAGTAGGGAACTGATGAAATATCAAACAAATTCCCACTGCTGATATTTTAGTGCAGTCAATACATTTTAATGAACAAATATAAAGAGCAGTCGTATCAAAATGAAGCTCGCTACAAGTGCCCTAGATTTCCTTTGGCTATCATGAGATTCCAGGGAGAGAACACACTTTCGGAATGGTAAGAAGTTTGTCTACCTACTTGTGTTAATTCTGATATCAACATATTAAGTGAGAGAAAAAAATTCATTTCTGAACATCAAATATGGGTAATTCAAGATAAAACAGTAGGGAACTGATGAAACATCAAACAAATTCCCACTGCTGATATTTTAGTTTATTACTGTTCGCATTCAAGACAAATAATCCAAAAATTAGATCAATAGCAACATACCAGAACACGTTTGCAAAAGAGAAGCACCCATCAAACGGATAGCTCTTTCAGCTCTTGCAACTTCCTCCTAGAACATTGTTTAAAGAGAAATTTATTATCTGAAATATCTGCAAGATACACCTACATATACACCCCTGACAACTATATGTATACATCTATACACAGACACAAATCCAACATATATGTATGCTCACACATGACCATGTGAAAACAAACATTTGCCACCCAAATACACAAATATGTGCAAAATGGTTAAAGAAAGAAAACAAATAGAACTGAGTATCTACTCATGCAATTGATAATATATAGAAATTCCATTGATTGTAATAAACCTGTGGATCATGGCCCTTAGCAGCAACAAACAAACCACCCACGCGGACTAGGGGAAGACAGTACTCAGCTGCATACCAAAGAAGAACCAAATGCTCAAGGAGTTATATGATGCTCAAATTTACAGAAATTACACACACATTAGATCATGAAAGAAGTAATAACTTGTGTTTACCTAGAATTCTCATTTCTGCAACTGCTCTAGCAACTGCAACATCAAAGCTCTCTCTGAAGGCATCATCTTGTCCTAAACACTGTCCTATTCAGATATGTGTGCACGCGTATAATTTGTTAGATGAAATGAGTAAGACATCCAAAATATATTACAAGTAAAAATCCAATAGAAGAATTTCAGGTATAAACCAATAACAATTCATTTGACAAAAGATATGAATGTATTACAGATAGTAAGAAATAGAGAAATAGCATTATGTTGAGCAAGCAATTGTTCGATAAAAAACCATCACTCGTGCGCATCTAGAGATCTGATATTTCAACTAAAAGGACATAAACCACAAATGAACTTTAAGATATTTTGCAACTATAAGACTGTAATAAGAATGCTCTCCGCCTGGCATATATTTTTCTCAATACGCCACCTAAGTATTCATTTATAATGGAAAAAATTATACAGGTGAAAAGACTACTTAACTCAGATTCCAAAACTTATGAGAGCTAAGAACGTACTAAACATCAGTTCCCGTGTCTCCATCAATATATACCAACCATAGTGTCAAGCCCCTAAGTTAAGTCTGGCACATATCTAATTTGAATTCCAGCATTAAACAAGCTGATCATCCATGCCAACTATCTTAAGAACTGGCAAAGCATAAACTGGATGAGAAATAAAGATACATATTTCATGTTCCGGTGAAAAGATACCTCAGCACGATCTCTTACAACTTGAACATTTGGCAAGCCAATGAGGGCAGCCACATTCTCCAAGAAGACACATCGCTTATTCATAGATTCCAATAATGTCACCTTCCAACCTATAATTTCGAGGCAAGACAGAACACTTTTATGGTATTTTTTTCATTCGCATATGACGGGTGCGTTGACAATTAGTATTCAAACAAACAACTCAAAGACACAAGACATTACAAAAGTTAATACAATTACCGGGGCATGCAATGGCCAGGATTAATCCAGGAAGCCCTGCTCCACTTCCGACATCAACAACACTCATATTTTCTAAAGACTCTCCACAATGAGAAAGATATGAGTTACGAATAGGATCAATAATTGCCAAAGAATCCTCCACGTGCCTTTCCATCACCTCATTTTCTTCTTTCACCGCAGTAAGATTCATCTTCTAAAGCACCCAACATAGAAATTTTTTTAAAAAAAAATAGCATAACTCAATTCCAATGCAAATTGAACACATGAAAAATGTAGCGTATTACCTGATTCCATTGGAGGAGGGAGTCAATGTAGACATGAATTTGATGTTTTTGTTTCGAGGTTAAGGCCTCGAAATGTGTACTGTGAACGCCACCTCCGGCAGAGGAGATTGCGCGGGTGGCTTTATGGATTGAAATTGGGTTGAATTGAAGAGATGAAGGTCTTGGAGTTGGAAGGTGTTTGATGAATGTTCCCAACGAGAGTGTTGACGGGAGAGTGTAAGCTCGGCTGCCGAGGGAAATTAGCATATTTGGCGCCTTTGCGACGATTCTTGAAATTTTGTTAAATTACAAAATGGTACAAAGTTATAACCTGAACTTAGATAGGGTTTGTCTACACGTACATGGGTCGCCCCACCATTATACACATAAAATTATACACAAGTAACATTTCGAAATTCATTTTCAAGATGCAAAATATATTTTTTACTTGATTTTCTAAAGAAAAATTATTCGCCGAACATAATTTATTTATTAAATGATGAACAACTAATCATTAATTCATATCATTAATTCTAAAAAAATATATTAATTTAATTTTAAATTAAGTTTTTGCTATCTTTTCCAACATATCATTAATTCATGACAATTTATTTTCTATTTTTCGATTTGTTTTCGTTTAAATATAATGAAGATGATAAATTTTGTAAATTTCATTGGAAAAATATCATCTTTTAAAGAAAAAAAAAAGCATTTAGGCTCCGTTTGATTCTCATTAACGTAGAAAGAGAATGAAAAATATAGCCGTTATTGGCCCCACACAAGAGATAGAAATTTAAAATTGATGGATTGATGTGATAGATAACAGTCATATTTTTCATTTTTATGGTTTTTTAATAAGAAAAAAACGGAGGCTAAGTTTTGTTTTGAATGGTTAAATTTTGGGTGAAGTTATTGGTTTCTCCACCATGATTTGACTATGTTTTAATGATTTTGCAGAACCCCAAAGAGACAGAATTTTTTACCGAGTATGGAGATGCCAACAGATACAAAATTCTGGAAATTATAGGCAAGGGAAGCTATGGAGTTGTTTGCGCAGCAATTGACACACATACTGGGGAGAAAGTAGCAATAAAGAAAATAACAGACATTTTTGAGCATATCTCTGATGCTATTCGGATTTTGCGTGAAATTAAGTTGCTTCGCCTTCTACGGCATCCTGATATTGTAGAAATTAAGCGGATCATGGTGCCACCTTCTAGACGGGAGTTCAGAGACATTTATGTTGTTTTCGAGCTTATGGAGTCTGACCTTCATCAAGTCATTAAAGCTAATGATGACTTGACACATGAGCACCATCGTTTTTTTCTCTACCAGATGCTACGAGCACTGAAATATATGCACACAGGTAACTAGGCAGTGCACATAATAAGGATCTTACTGAATTGCTTGTCATTTGTATATAGATAATCATCCTGCATCTATCCTCATCTCAGCCTTTTCTGTATTCTTTTTCTTGTTTTCCTCAAGTGTTGGCTTGGGAAGACTATAATTTAACATCGTAATTATCAACTTTATAATTCTTATCCAGAGCTATTTGGTTTTCAGCTAATGTGTATCATCGAGATCTTAAACCAAAGAATATTTTGGCAAATGCAAACTGCAAACTCAAAATATGTGATTTTGGACTAGCAAGAGTGGCATTCAGTGATACCCCAACAACAATTTTTTGGACGGTATTATTTCTTATACTTTAACTAATAGTTTTGAACCTTTTGTCAACCCATCGATATGGAATACTAGTATGTTTATTGTTCTCGTTTCTGGAAGCGTGTCTGTGTTCATAATCTTTTCTGATTCTTCTCTCATAACCTGCAGGATTATGTTGCTACAAGATGGTATAGGGCTCCTGAGCTGTGTGGATCTTTCTTTTCCAAGGTAACGGTGGTATTATCATTTCTGGCCCTATTGTTCCTTTTTCAATTTTAGATCCTGCCATAATGTGCTGGAAGCATGTTTATGTGGGTTTTTTCGCACCATAATGTCAATCCAATTTCTTTCTTCTTCTTTGTTGGTTTATATAATTATGTGCATAGTGTGAAATTAACATCATTTTTCAAATAATATATGCTGATGAATCCGAGACTCTGTGTTTTCAATTATTTTCTCGCCTAAATTTGTTTCTGGTTCAGAACTACACATTGTGTTTTCGGCCACTTATTTTTTACCATTTCTATTAACATTCCCATGCATCTGGTTCAACCATTATCCAGATGATGTGTGATCATGCTTCTTGATTGCCTATTCTCTTCGACCTGAAAGGATGAAACCATAATTGGCACCTCTTGGAATTACCATTTTGTATGCCATATGCAATCATGTGCTTAATATCAGATTGCAGTTACAATATTCGTTGATTCCCTAGCATCCGTCGGAACTAGGCAGGTATCCTTAGTTCAGCTTTGTACATAAATACTTGGCTACACTCTATTGTAACTCTTGAGTTCTGCGAGCCTAATGCCCAACATTGTTAAGTCTGGTTCCTTAGTTTGCCCGGAGTATTTCAATAATTTATTACAGAATATGTGTTGAGTGCATTAGATAGCAATAATGCCTTCCCTAGATTAAAACAATTCTTATTATTGTGTTCAGTTATTTTGTTCTTGACTTCTTGTAAATTTGTTTTATGTGTTGTACTGTGCTGCAGTATACACCTGCGATTGATATTTGGAGCATTGGCTGCATCTTTGCAGAGGTCTTGACAGGGAAGCCATTGTTTCCGGGTAAAAGTGTTGTGCATCAATTGGATTTGATTGCAGATGTTCTTGGAACACCATCAGCAGAAACCATTTCTGGAGTATGACATGTCATCCTTTAACTTTATACTAGGGCTATGATGCACTAACACGGACACATGTATCCGACACGTGTCGGATACGTTGACATGCGATTTTAACAATATCCCTCTGTTTGATCCACATTAAAATTTTCATTTTCATTTTCTACTCATTTTCAACCACACATTCTTCAATAAAATAATATTTTTCATCACATCAATAACATTTTCTTCTTTTTCAACCACATATTCTCTATCATTCTACTATTCCAGAATACATTCTTTCAAATTATTAATAATTAAGCTCATGTTTGATCCACTTTATTTTTTTCATTCTCATTCTTCTACTCATTTTCAACCACACATTCTTCAATAAAATAATATTTTCCATCACATCAATAACTTTTTATTCTTTTTCAATCACACATTCTCCATTAATCTACTATTTCAAAATATATTTTTCCAAAATAATGTGGCTCAAACACACCCTATATAATATTTCTAATATAAAAAGAACAATGATTACCGTAGAGTGTCCAAGAAGTGTCGGTATCGACTCATGTCCGACACGTGCCGGACATGGACACGCTACCCTAATTCTACCCTAATTAAAGTGTCTGTGCTACAGAGTACTTGGGTGCTTATATGGTGTGGTGGTTAACCTTTGAGATTTATATTCATGGATGCAGGTGCGTAATGAAAAGGCAAGAAAATATTTAACAGATATGCAGAAAAAGCACCCAGTGTCTTTTGCTGAGAAGTTTCCTACTGCAGATCCTTTGGCAGTGAAATTGTTGAAACGGTTGTTAGCATTTGATCCGAAGGATCGGCCAACTGCTGAAGAGGTGAGTTTTCCCATATTATTAGTTGCATTCTATAACCTGCATGTTCTAAAAATAGGTATTACCTGGTGGAGCTTTCGGTAAGTTTTCTTTTGTATTTATTTGGCTTCTGTTTTGGTATTATTGGGTTTATTAGGCATTGGCTGATCCTTACTTTAAGGGACTGGCTAAACTTGAGAGGGAACCTTCTTGTCAGCCAATTTCAAAGCTGGAGTTTGAGTTTGAGCGCCGACGGGTGACTAAGGAAGACGTCAGGGAATTGATATTTCGAGAAATATTAGAATACCATCCTCAACTACTCAAGGACTACATGGCTGGAAATAATGGCACAAGTTTTCTCTACCCCAGGTTTTAAACACCTCCATTCTACCAGATCTATGAGATTGTAGCCTAATAGTGTATACATGAATCTCATTCTGTGATGGTATTATTTGCACTATGCAGTGCCATCGGTCATTTCAGGAAGCAATTTGCCTATCTTGAAGAAAATCTTGGGAGAAGTGGACCTGTGATTCCTCCTGACAGAAAGCATGTCTCTCTTCCACGGTAAGATTTTTTGTTTGTTTAATTTTTGGGGGTCTGTTTTTTGCTTTTGCGTTTGATAAATTCTCTTATTTTGCCATATATAAATGATTAACTCTTATTATCCCATATACACTGGCGGACCCGGGGGGCCAACTTTTGATTTTTTTTTTTAATAAAATCATGTTTGGTGTCGATTGAAATCTAAATCAAAGTTAACAATTAATTTTAATAACATATTTCATTGAATCCATAAATGTTTTAACTTTTATCAAAATTTACTAAAAATTTGGTTTTAACCTGCACCAAACAGAGGCAAAATCACAATAAATTTGAATTTCGATAATATGCTAATTTTAAAAAATTTCCGACTATCATACGCTAATCGAATTTACAAATTGCTTATGTCATCTCGAAACTTATTTCAAGAACTACATTATGGGCATATCGAATAGTCCAAACAGATGTCGAAAATAATTTGCATTTTTTTTTAAAAAAAATTCAATTATTTCATTAATATTTATTATTTTTGCGATACAAATTTCTCAATGTAATTTTTATCATTTTTTAAGGAAATTTTATATGGAATATGACAAAAAAATTTCAAAATTTTACATCCGAAAAAGTCATATACCATGTAAATTTTCGGATGCAAAATTAAATGGGGTATGATTTTTTTGAACGTAAATTTTCGATTGTATAATTTCTTCCAACTTTTTCCAGTTCGATTGTGTCCCCAAAACTTTAAAATTTTGCGTCCGGCCCTGCCCATATATACACATGCACGCACGCTCAAGTGCTGCTCAAGTAGGGAATATTCTCTGTTTCCCTTTTTGTTTCTTCATTCTTTTTATTTTTAATCATGAAATTACTCATTTATCGAAAAAGAAGACATGCATTTCAAGAAGGTAGGAAAAATACTTTTAAGAACAAAGATGAATTAGCATATTGTCACGGGGTTAGATTTCCTACACTAGAAATACTAGACACCGTGCGGCCTTAACGTTCACAATTCCCGTCCCTACGAGAAAACGCTAAGTCAGCCTTTTGACGTCCCCAAAATAATTCAACCAAGTA
>CAIGRH010128743.1:0-22924 GCA_903798295.1 Fraxinus nigra | reverse complement strand
AATATAGCAGTTATTGTTGACTTTTATTAGATGGGTGGGACCCAATAACGATCATATTTTCAATTTTAATTGAATTTTAAACCGTACCAAACAGGCTTCTAGTGTTGTTCATAAGTTTTTACAATCAATAAATCTAATATATTTGATTCTCTTTTCCAAAATAAATTAAGTCTATTCTAATCACGACTCGATTTTATTCTTAGTACGAATGCATTAAATTTTAGATTATGTATATGATTGAATACGTGATAAATATAATCCCTGATATCTATTGCATATATGTTAATTTTGTAGAGTTTTAAAATTATTGTGAGTCTTCGACATTATGACAAGCAACTAATTATCTATTGATTAGCTACACAATTAAATAACACAATATGTATGTAAAATTAATCAAGAAATATAAGAAATACTAAATTACTAGTCTTGAATTAAAATAAATTAACAATAGGTTCATTTTCATCCAATACAAAAATGAATCTAGCTAAGCATGTTTCTGAAGTTAAAATAAGAAGAAGAGTGGAAAAGCATCACCAAAAATTTATAACAAGAAAGAGATGTCACAGTTTTTCTTTTTATTGTTCTTCAAGCCCAAGCTTGATTCTTCAAGTTCTTGATTCAATCCAAGTGTTAGATTTGTTCTCCCCTTCAATGGATATTGAATTGAACTCTTGTTTCTTGATAAATTTTATGAGATGGAAGTGATTTAAGAGGTGCGCGTGCGCAGGGGGCGGACCCACATGGGGTCATGTGGGGTCAAGTGACTCCACAATTTTTTTTTTATTTTTTTTTTACGTAACATTTTTTTTTTTGAATTTAAAAAAAAAATCGTGAAGAAAATTCAATTAAACAAAAATTTCACTTCAATTCGAAAATTGCAGTAATTCCCTGTTTTTTTCCCTATGTGCCTGCGCTGTTTCCAGTGCGGCAGTGCCAAACTAGCACGCGGTACACAAGTCTCAAGTAAGTTCATTTTGGTCCTCGCCTTCTGAATAAGATGTTTTTTGAGCATTTTTCATGCAGTTTTAATCCATTGTTTTCCAATTGCTTCCAATTAAGTCTAATCATCCTCCAGCATCGATATTAAGTCCGAATCAACTATTGGAGATATGCAATTTAGTCTTGAACTTTGTATTTCTTTCGATTTCATCATTTTCTCCACTCATTTTGTGCAATTTAGCTTCCAATCATCGAGTTTTACCTATCAAATAAAATTAACACATAGTTAAGCTATAATTCATTCAAATTAACAACACATACTCTCATTTAATAACTTAGATAAGTGTACAAAATACACTTATCAGTTGTCATCGCATAACTAATGGTTAGAAGGGCCAACAATGTATCTGTAGGGCATATAACAGTCAATTCATTCAATAAAATCCGTTAAAGGAGATTTTTTATTTATATTGTATTTATGTATTGACTTTTTTTGTACCACAAATAAATTTGCCGTACTTGTCAAGCATTTGATTTAAAATAAATAAATTGAACCTGCACGAGAGGAATTGTGTTTAGTAAATAAAAGATAAATAAATTTCTTCACTCCTTGACATCTCAGAATTTTATACCAAGTTTTTCGATGAAAATAGGAAGTTCCTTTACAAAAAAAATAAATAAATATCTTCAACAAGGTAGCTTTTATAGAAATTGGGACTTTGTCCCCACTAAACTTTATGAATATTAGAGATGGGTATTTTTTTCAAGAATTCGTCTAATCGAATTGGAATTCCAATTCGACCGAATCGATCGTTTTAACATTGTTTACTCTAAAGTACAGGTCGATTATGGGACATTGGTCCGAGAACCCATTGTTTCCAATCCAATTCTTGGTGTTGATTTGAGAACAAAATGTTCTCCTAATTTCTTTTTCTTTTTCTTTTTTTCAATTTTTTGGTAAAAATGCACTTCATATATTTTTGTAATTTCAGTATAAAAAAAAAAAGAGAGACACAATAGAGCATGATATTTTTTTCAATATGTACAAAGACTATCAAGTTATAGTAAAATTAATTATCTAATCAGTTCGGTGATTGGTACTTTTTTCAACCCTCCCTTTGCTAATGGGCCTGTGGAAGAAGTCTCTTACTTAGAGGTTGTTAATATCTCAAAATCACGAATCTATGTTAAGAACTCGGAGCCGCAGCTGGTGTTAAGGGATAGAATCCCACATCGAATAAAGATGAAAATATAAATCAACTTATAAATGATTGGGTTACTCCTCTTAATAAGGTTGACCTTTTAAGATGGAACTCTAAATCTTAATATGGTATCAAAGTCCATTAAGCTCTGAGGAGCAATTCGATCCGATTAAGACTAAAAAGAAAATCAGTACGGATTTCAAGATTGGTCTGCTCAAACAAGCCACCATCTTGCGAGGGGATGTTAAGGTATAAAATCTTATATCGAATAAAGATGAAAACATAACCAACTTATAATGGATTTGATTACTCCTCTTAATAAGATTGACATTTTAAGATGGAACTCCAAGTCTTAAACGCTGGCAAAGACGTGCTATGGCATGTGGCCTAATTACAATACGAGAAAGCATTCAATGAACCTTGATTTTCGTTTTACTCATTAATATACCTTGTCATATGCAAATTAGCTAACAGTAGTTGGTTGTGATGACTCGGCTTTGGCACAACAATTTTCAGACCCAACCTACACCGTCGGCGATATTGATTGTCAGTTGTACTGTCCACACCTTAGAGATTTGGTTGGAACATGGCCGGTGCCCCAGCGTGGGCTGTAGCCAAACCTCCATATCCGAAACTCAACTTCTCCAAGTACAACTGGTCGTTATGTATACAAATAGGGGTGTTGGGGTTAAATTGCTGCCTTTAATCTCGGAAATTGATACAAAATTTAGAGAGCACAGATTGCTTCAGCAAACTTGAAGATCAGGAAGAAATCAGATTCAGAAAACTAGCAAGAACAGAAATCAGCAACTCGGAATTGGTAACAGGAAGAAATCTTCTTCCTTAGTCTTTATTAACCAAGACTTTACATTCAATTACATGAATCAGTAGAAGACTTTACAGATTGTTTCTTTCCAATCATCACTTCATAGTATAGAGTTTATATCTCTCTCGAGCTTCCATAGAAATCATCAGAAAGCTTTTACATCAGATTAATTTTCAGAAAATTCATTTCACACAACCTCCCTTTCTATTTATAATTCTCACGCTCTATACAACCCTGCATTATTTATTTTCGAGCTCCTGTATTTCTTTAGTCCTAATCACNTCAATTACATGAATCAGTAGAAGACTTTACAGATTGTTTCTTTCCAATCATCACTTCATAGTATAGAGTTTATATCTCTCTCGAGCTTCCATAGAAATCATCAGAAAGCTTTTACATCAGATTAATTTTCAGAAAATTCATTTCTCACAACCTCACTTTCTATTTCTAATTCTCACGCTCTCTACAACCCTTCATTCTTTATTTTCGAGCTCCTGTATTTCTTTAGTCCTAATCACTATTTATAGACACAAAGGAGGAATCAATTCAGTTATTAACTAACTAACTAACTACCTAAGGCTCCATCTAGTTGAAGATTCTAACTAAAATCAGTAGATAAAAACAGAAAAAAAGAAACAACTTGCAACTTGCAACTGATTTTATCTTGTGTCTGAGGTATCAAGAACCTGAATCCAAGGAATCATTCCTTACATGGGGGAAACATATTCTGGGTAATTACACTTTTAAATTAGAATTATGTTGTTTGTACATTGATTGTTGACATATTTGTTGACATTTAATGATGTTTAAAAATCTATGTCATTAATTGTTTTAAAATCAATGGAAAAAATGTTGATCACCTCACACGCTGTCGACTAAATCGTTGACCAAACTGTACCTGTAGCAAAACTATTTAAATAATCCGATCTCAATGATTCGACAGCATTCCAAAAGAATAGTAAAGAAGTCATAGATAATCCAATGGTGTTAGATTGGAGAATGTGTCCTTCGAATTTTGACAAAACTCCATGTGGAAAGAATAGTTATTCGCTAGTGAAGATTGTATGGAGCAAAAAGGTTACCGTTGGCCTAGGAATTTGCAGACTCGTCGGCCACCAAATCATCATTTGTTGGGGATCAACATTGTGAATCTTATTAATCTCAGCAAAAGAGGAAACACAAAGAGTGCAAATAGATGGCAAGGTTTCGAAGAACCGTAAAGCTTATCTTGCCCATGTTTGGTTCAACTAAAAAATTGAATTAAAATCTAAATCAAAATCAAAATTAACAATTAATTCTAAGCGCGTATTTCATGGTACTCACAATTTTTGAAACACACATTCCATCAATTTTTATCAAAATTTATTAAAAATATTATTTATCTATACGAAAAAAAGGGCTTTACAAAATAAAAATACATGCTTTAGATAGTCTAAACTACTCTAACCAAGCTAGTAAAATAACACCACTACCCTTCTAACAATATAAAATATAAGTACAAAGACTATAACTAAATAGTCTATGCCCATGCTTGGTATGGAAGAGTCAGAGTCAATAATTAATTTTAACCACATATTTCATGAGATCCATAATTTTTCAATTACTCATTTCATCAACTTTTATCAAAATTTACGAAAAAATTGATTTTAATATCCACCAATCAGAGGCTAACAAACTTTACAATCTTATATATATTCCCACCAATAACACATCCATGCATACCTTGCTTCAACAAATCTATTTGTGACATCTCTTCTCGAACGTCCTGAGGTCTCCTTGGTGCCATCCCTTAGCAGATCGTAGAGTGTGCTCTAGTTCCAACATGATGTAGTGAAAATATAGATAAAACGCCTCAATTAATTTGAGCATGGAATTTGAGATAAGTACTTTACTTAATGATTTGTGAAAATACACTTGAATAATTCAACTCCAACTGGAAATAAGATTTCTGGAAGCCTAAGGCTGTGTGGTAAAGTAACTACTTCGGTAAAAGAATTTACCTTCTAATTTTAAGTGGGTTGTATTTAGATGAAGGTCTTACTATCATCCACGTATCATGCCTTTAAGACGAAAGATGAATGCATGTCAACCATCGTGTTAAAACTTAATCTAAACACATAAGCCATGTGGTTTTCAGCTAAAAAAATTGATTACTTTTCAACACACATTTTATGGAATTCACAACTTTTACCAAAATACACGTGCGCGCGTGTGTGTGGAATAGTAGAAGGACAGATTTTTCAAACAAGAGTGTGGAAATTTCGTCGTAAAGAGTTATTCAAAATGATATTGATGTTTTTGTCAACTTTTAGACAACTTGGAAATGCTTTTTCCACGAAATTAAAAGGAATGTTCTCCATAAAGAAAAGTCTGTCGGCAAGTCTATAGCTTTTTTTAGACCTTACACTTTGTAATTATATTGCTTTAATGTGAAAGTAGTTTTTATCAAAAGATCGATACACAGCAAAATATGATTATGCATTCTGCTTTCCTCAATGTGTTATTTTTGCTTTCAATGGTCTGCCCAAGGGTACAACCAACGTCAAACGCATCGGCTTTCACTAAACCTGGCTGCCAAACAACATGTGGAAACCTAGAAATTCCATACCCATTTGGCATTGGAATCGGGTCAAATTGTTCAATAAGTAGCCCATGGTTTGATATCAAGTGCAATACTTCTTTCCACCCTCCAAAACCCTACCTTGCCGATACTCCCTTTGAGGTTGTTAATATCTCAGAAGCTCAAATCTACGTTAAGAACTCGAGCCTGCAGCTAGCGATGGCCTGCTATGGCAAGGAACTTGATAACAAGACAGGGAGTTCAACTAAAATAAGCTTCGAATTTTCACATAGTCCTTATACACTTTCAGATGCAAATCAGATCACATCCATTGGCTGTGATGACTTGACCACTGTAAAAGGAGTATCATACCCAAGTGTATCGAATCCAAGTAACTTTGCTGGTGGTTGCCTATCATACTGTTGCATTCCGGTAGAATCAGACGGTACCGGATCGTGTCCTGGTGCCGGCTGCTGTCGGGTCCCCATACCCAAAGGTCAAAGATCTCTCGATGTTAACTTGTCCGACATGGGTGGTATTTGGCAGCGAACCAAGCTTTTCCATTGCAGCTTTGCGTTCATTGGAATGATGGATAGTCCGGGTTTCAAATTTCGTTTATTTGACCTCAATGATTCGACAACATTCCTAAATAATTATACAACCTTGACGGATATGCCTTTGGTGTTGGACTGGACAGTATCTGGTTTCGGAAATTGTAGTGAATTAGCACAGAATTCTACTGATTATGCATGTCAACAAAATAGTTATTGCATTGATTCTGACACCGGTGTTCAAGGATATCGTTGTAGGTGCACAGTAGGTGCACGGAAGGATATGACGGCAATCCTTATCTCGCTCCAGGATGCCACGGTTAGTTGTACCGTTACTACACTGTTTATTAAAACTTTGTGTATTGTACATGGGACGAGCATAAAATTCTTAACAATTGTTTGTTGTAACGCTTGATTGGGAAGGCCAGATATCGATGAATGCAACAATTCTCCGTGCGACTCAAATGGGATATGCATTAATACTCCAGGTTCTTATAATTGTTCATGTCACAATGGTTATTTTGGCGATGGCAAGAGAAATGGTAGCGGCTGTTTTCAAGTGCCGGGGTCCAAGAATAATGTGGCTATAGGTATTTTTCATTTAATTTTTTCCATGTGAAATCTTTAATTAACAAAATCAACATCATGAAATTACAAGTCTTAACTTTATCTTACTTTTTAATTACATATTTCTCATCATATTACTATTTAAAATATATTTTTTCCTAGATAATATCCATCAAATACTCCCAAATTGTTTCATTTTACCTCTCTCTTATGCTATATGTAAAATTATATATTTCTTATTTGTCTTTTTCTAAATTTAATTTGGACAAAAATAAATTTGTTTTAGTTTGAATGTAAGATGAGTCAGACCACCAAAGTCCACAACTGCTCTACCCACAGTTTTTGTAAATAGAGATGGGAAGAAGTCAAGAATGCCTTTAAAGTCCACAACTGCTCTATCCAAATTTCAAAGGTTTATTTTTGTAAATAAACTGAACATCTTTTATGTACATTTACTTATGTGTATTAATTTGTCATTTTTTTTTCTAGGATTGATATCACTTGTTGTGACACCAATCACCAGATTGAGATGTTGAGATTATATGGCAAAATAATAATGAAATATATGATCAAGCAAAGAATAAAGAAGACAAAAATATGACAGAGAAATTAGGAGATTTTATTGCACCACAAGAATAATGGAAAAGAGAGAAAACTTACAATAGATCTTATAATTCTAGTAATCTATTTTCTCGCACTTTAAATTGTAAAGAAAAGTCTAGTATTTATAGAGAACATGTAAGACATTAGGGTAACGTCCAAATTTTAATAGATGAGTTGTAGTTGAAATAGAATTCCAAAAACATGTTAAACCGTGAAACGGGCTTGGGCTGGACAACACCGTCGCTCCAGCGACAGTCAAGTCACGGTCGGGCGACGGACTCTCGGGTTATTTTCCACTGGGATAGCTCGAGCGGCTAGCTAGCGCCAGGCTAGCGAGAATGCAGCGACTTTTTCCTCCGGTCCATAATTTCAACCCCTTCAAGTTCAATACAAATTACAACTTTCAATGGATTTTCAAAATAGAACTTCAACTTGATATAGGACATCAATAGCATTCCAAACCTGAATTCTCCTTGACGTGCACTTCAATTAGAGTTTTTCAATAATTCAAACAATTCAACAAAGGAATTCGGGTCACACCCAAATTTCAACAATCTCCACCTTGACTCGAATTCTATTCAAAGAATGAACTGGTTTCTTCAACAATAACCAATAAATTAATTTCTCCAACCAAACACAAAATACTCCATCTCTTACAATGAATCTAGCACTACTCTACTGAATTACATTAGATTCTCAAAAAATCATAATGATTTTGGATTGACCAAAATGGGCTGTAACACACCCCAGAGCAGAATCAACACCAAATGCTTTTACAGAATGTTTATTACTAAATTATACACCTTCTACTCTACTTAAAGCTTGCTCAACAAAATCAAGATCCACATATCTTGTTCCACTGGGTCCATCTGTAGCAACTGAATACAATGGCACTGCAGGTAATGTTGGCAAGGCAACATTATCCATATTTGCGAAACTATATTGAACTGTATTCTTCAAATCTGACTCTNACACCCCAGAGCAGAATCAACACCAAATGCTTTTACAGAATGTTTATTACTAAATTATACACCTTCTACTCTACTTAAAGCTTGCTCAACAAAATCAAGATCCACATATCTTGTTCCACTGGGTCCATCTGTAGCAACTGAATACAATGGCACTGCAGGTGATGGTGGCAAGGCAGCATTACCCATATCTTCGAAACTCCACTGAGTTGTATTCTTCAAATCTGGCCATTTATGAGCTCCTAAAGGTATTATACCAAATTGAATGTCCACTATGGTACTGAACCTGTGCTAATTGACTATTCTAAATTCTGCACGACCTGCAAGATGTATAGCTGAGACCTTTTCCGTCCCTCCAATACAACCTGGGCACCCATACAAACCTTCAAAACTCCACTTCCACCTCCACCAAAGAACTCGTAACCTTTTGAACTAAGGATAGACAACAAGATGTGGTTCTTCTTCAAATCCGGAACATGTCGACCTGACCAAGTGTTCTAATTGCCCCATTCAAAAGTTTCAATCTGACTGTACCAATTCCAGTAACTGGACAAGATACATTGTTTCTCATAACTACGACACATTTGGAAACAATTTTATATGTAGCAAACAAGTCCTTATTAGGACATGTATGAAACACATATGCTGGATAAAGAATCCAATCCTGTTAAGGTTTAGACTCAATGTTAGAAATGGCTAAGAGATCTCCATCGCTTACAACGTTCTCCGCGAGGTCTACTTTGCCTGAAATATCTGAATGTCTACTTGTAGCCATCCTTTCTGTATTTTACAGTTTGTATCAGTCCTTCTTCAAGTGCCCCTTCTTTTTGCAGTAGTTACAAATCTGATTAATCAACTTAGATTTCGTTCTGCCCCTTTCAAACCACCATTAGCAATAAGGCCTTCTCCATCTCTGGCCTTAGAAACTAGATGATTCATCTTCTTTTTTGAATATAAAGCATCATACACCTCCTCTATGGTGAGAGTATCACGACTATACAAGATCGTGTTAGGATCAAGGCCAAATCTTCTTTAAAGTTTTCAAATCAACGACAATCACTTTAAATATAGTCAGGTGATCTTCCAATGATCCTCTTTCTATCATGCGATGAGAGTATAAACGCTGCTTAAGGTTCAACTTGCTTGTCAGACTTTTAGTCATGCACAATTGCTTAGGGGTGGCAAAAAAAATCGATACCCGCAGGTCCCCACCCCGAACAGGGCTGGAATAACTCGCTTAATCTGATATTCGGGGCGGGGACGGGTAACGGGTAACGAGTGCCCGTCCCGTGTATTTTTTTTATTTTTTATTTTTTATAATTCGTTTGCCAGCTGCCCATGAGTGAATCTATTTCCTTTCTCTCCAGAGCTGACAAAAAAACTTCCATTTGTCATAGTATTCACATTTATGATTTATGCAAGAAATGGACTACTGTCCACAAGGAATATGCCTTTGCTGCCACTGTCCCATTTGCTTTTCTATTTTTCTATTTATATTTAAAGAAAAATGGTTAGGTTGAAATGTATATTGACAAATCAAATTCATTATGCCATAAAAATAAAGGTCCTTGGTGTAAGTTAACTATGCTTTGCTTTGTAATTATGCCAACAGTTAAAGTTAAGATAAATGATGACAAAGCTAGTCAAGAGAGGTAACTAAATTTTGATTAAAGTAAAATTATTTGCATAAGTCTAATGAATGTGGACAATAAAAATAAATTATCAGAAACTTAAAAAAAATTAAAAGGCAAGGGCCTCGCCCCACCCCGCCATGCCTTAAACGAGTAACGGGGCGGGGAATTGCTTGGCGAAGCGGGGGAGGCTGCCTCAACCCCGTCCCGCCCCATCTCGTTATCATCTCTACAATTGCTCCAACTTCAACCACAAAGAAGCTGGTGAATTCTCTTTCAAAACGTCCCGAAGAATGGTATTTGATAGATGAAGATGAATATGAGAAACTGTCTTCTTATCTTCCGCAATTTCTCCTCCGCGGTCAAATTCGCTGACATGTTATCAATTCCCAGCAACGCTTCATCCAAATCCAGTTGTGCGAGTACTGCACACATCTTAACCTGCCATAGCGAAAATCTAGTGCTACGATCCAAAAGCGAAATGTCATACTTCATGGAAGCCATTATGAACAAATCAAACATTGCGCTCTGCGGAACTGCTGAACCTTGGCTCTGATACTACTTGTTATGATTGATATCACTTGTTGTGACACCAATCTATCACCGGATTGAGATGTTGAAATGATATGACAAAATAATAATGAAATATATGATCAAGCAAAGAATAAAGAAGACAAGAATATGACACAAGAATTAGGAGATTTTATTGCACCACGAAAATAATGAAGAAGAGAGAAAAATTACAATAGATCTTACAATTCTAGTAATCTATTTTCTCGCATTTTAAATTGTAAAGAAGAGCTTAATATTTATAGAGAACATGTAGGGCAACGTCCAAATCCTAATAGATGAGTTGTAGTTGAAGTAAAATGTCAAAAACGTGCCAGACAACACTGTAGCTTGAGCGATAATCGAGCGACGGACACTCAGGTATTTTTCCACCGGGATCGCTCGAGCGGCCGGCTAGCGCCAGGCTAACGAGAATGTGACGACTTTTTCCTCCGTTCCATAATTTCAACCCCTTTAAGTCCAATAGAAATTCCAACTCTCAATGGGTTTCGAAAATAGAACTTCAACTTCACATAAGACTTCAATAACATTTCAAGCCTGAATTCTCCTTAACGTGCACTTTAATTAGAATTCTTCAATACTTCAAACAATTCAACAAAGGAATTCGAGTCACACTCAAATTACAACATTTTCAAGTAACAAAAACATAATAAATGAAAGTTACTATATTTACTACTATTACAAAAAGATCTTGAGATACATCCAAAAAGTGGATTATAAAAGTTATGATGATTCGAATGTTGAAAAAAGTTAAAATTATTGATCAGCCAAAAAAAAAACATATCACAAATCAATACTGTTGAAATAACTTGCTGTGTTAAATGCCAATTATACCATTTTTTTAATAAAAAATTTTCGTACATATCATAACTACTTGGTGAGTGGACAACTTTTGAAGTAAATTCAGTTGTTAATAAGTAATTGTTGGATTTTATGGAAAATTATACTAGTTATTCGTGTACTGATCCCATGTTATAATTATTATTTTTTTCCATAAATTATACTGGGTTATGATTTTATGATGATTATTGTTTTCTCCAAGTGACAGAGCATCTTTCAAAAATAAAGTAGAAAAAGACTACTAAATGATGAAAGACATGTTTCATATGTTAGACTGAAAGAAAGTTAAGAAAGAAAGTGTCTAGTTCGACTTTTGATACGGTTGTATTCAATTAGCATGTATATAAAACCTATCATTTCTTTTTCTTTTCCCACGTTACATAACTTTTAGATATATTGAGTAGCTTAAAAGTTTGTAACTCAGAAACAAAAGGATAGTAGAAAATAAAATCATTTTTAAAAATCTTCGTAAATATGGAAACAATTTGGTTTACTCTTTCGTGTTTGGTAATTTCAGGAGCAGGTTTGGGATCTGGAATGGGATTGATATTGCTATTATCAACTTGCTTTTGGTTG
This sequence comes from Fraxinus nigra, assembly GCA_903798295.1. Taxonomy (NCBI): domain Eukaryota; kingdom Viridiplantae; phylum Streptophyta; class Magnoliopsida; order Lamiales; family Oleaceae; genus Fraxinus; species Fraxinus nigra. The sequence goes on along the minus strand of CAIGRH010128743.1, from coordinate 11,091 downwards.
AAAAGGTTTCTAAAGAAGAGAAAGAATAAAGAGCAGAGAGAAAAATTCTTCAAACGAAATGGTGGCCTTCTGTTGCAACAACAAATATCAAAAGATGAAGATATACTTGGTAAAATAAGACTTTTCACTTCTAAAGAATTGGATAAAGCCAGTGATCACTTCAATGAAAGCCGAATACTTGGTCAAGGAGGACAAGGGACGGTTTATAAAGGTATGTTAGCTGATGGAAAAATTGTAGCAATTAAGAAATCGAAGTTAGTAAATGAAAAGCAAGTAAAGCAATTTATTAATGAAGTAGTGGTGATCTATCAAATCAATCACAGAAATATAGTTAAGCTACTAGGATGTTGTCTTGAGACAGAAGTTCCTTTGCTAGTTTATGAATTCATTTCTCATGGAACCCTCTTCAATCATATCCATGATGAGAGTATTGAATTCCCATTCTCGTGGAGCTTGCGCTTAAAAATTGCTGTAGAAGTTGCTGGAGCACTTGCTTATCTTCACTCTGCCGCTTCCCTTCCCATTTATCACAGAGACATCAAGTCAAGCAACATACTTCTTGATGAAAAGTATATAGCGAAAGTTTCAGACTTCGGAATTTCAAGGTCAATTGAAGTGGATCAAACTCATTTAACTACCCAAGTGAAAGGGACATTTGGATATCTTGATCCTGAGTACTTTCAATCAAGCCAATTTACAGAAAAGAGTGATGTTTACAGTTTTGGAGTTATACTTGTCGAACTCTTGAGTGGGCAAAAACCAGTATCTTCTAATAGAAAAGAAGAGGAAAGGAGTTTAGCAACACGATTTCTTTTATGCATGGAAGGTAACAATCTTGACACAATTCTTGACATTCGAGTTGTAGATCAAGATAGGAGAGAAGAGCTTATTGCGGTTGCTAAGCTTGCACAACGGTGCTTAAATTTGAATGGGAAAAAGAGGCCAACTATGAAAGAAGTAGCCATGGAGTTGGAGAGTCTTAGAATGTCTAGCACACTCTCAACTACTTCAGAAACTAAATATCAGGGTGCACAACTCCACGTGAAGTAGCCATGGAGTTGGAGAGTGTTCGAATGTCTCAAACACTTCCAACAACTGCTAAAAGTAAATATCAAGGTGTCTGGTTGCGCAAGCCAAAATCAATATTGATCTCTGAAGATGACTACACGAGTACTGATAACACCACCATCCCATCATCAAATGACTATCCATTAACGATTCACACAAGTTGATGCCTCCAGTGGTTTTTATACAATTTCTTCATTTGCAGACACTATCTTTTTTGTAATTGTGTACTTGAGAAGCTCAATAACATTCTCCAAAGTTCAATTTTCCATATCAAATATTGCCATATATTCTCTTCTTTGTATAGAAATTTTGAGCTTTTCTTTTTCCTCTTCAAGCTCTTGAATAGCAGCAGAATTAGCATTTGATACATTAATTTGTTTAGTCAACATCCCAGGTTTGATGACGCTATGATCATTGAAACAAATTCAAAGAGAATTTATTAAGATCTAAAGAGTGCTGGCGTCTAGCAGGTTGTTGATCATACTGCCATGATATATGACTATTATACATATTTTAAAGCCTTAAGTTTGCCTAACAAATTGGTGTGGAATCTGAGCCACTTGGCGTTGAACCTTGTGATCAGACGAGAATTTAGGCTAGGATCGTGGCTTTTGGTGTGTGTGAAGGTGGTGTGGATGGAATGGGTCTTTTTCTTCCCTGTTTCTGGTGGTTTGTGAGTTTAGTTTGTAAAAGATGGGTTGGTGGTGAGGGAAAGCGGTGGTGGAGATGGCTAGGGTGGTTGTGGTGGTGATGACAGTGGCAGTGAGATGGGACATAGATCTGGTGGTGGTCTGGTGGTTCAGCGGTTATGGTGCGTTGGAATCGGTAGTAATGGTGCGAGTGAATGTGGTGGTGGATTGATCTTTTTCTTTCCATTTTCTGGTGGTTTGAGTGAAGGTGGTGCTGGTGAATAGTGGTGGTGGTTGTGTTTATGGCCGCAATGCAGTGGTGGTGGTGGTAGTTCGGTGTGGCGGAACAATTAATGTTATAAGTGGTGGGGTCAGCAGCCGCGGTGATGGTAGAAATAGGCAGCGAAGTGTAAGAAAAGGGCCAACGTATATTGAAACAATTTTTGGCAACCAAGTTTTAGAGCAGGGTAAGCGAGACAAGCTTACTACGGTGGCCAATATTGCACAAAAGTGAGTAAATTGTAGAGCTTTAGAATGTCTCAAACACTTTCGACTTTTTTGGAACTGAAGATCAAGTCTTACACTTGTCCAAGTCAAAATTAATATTGATCTTGGATGATGACAACATCATCCCCTCAAGTCCTTGTCCCTAAATGATTCATACAGTTCGATGTCTTGTTTCTAAACAATTTCCCTACGTCGTCTGAAATCTTGAATAAATAGAGAAGTGACATAACTAATTTGGTATGTCGCATAAGAGATCTTCCACAAGAGCAGTGGATTTATTGCATATTACAATTACAAGAAACATGATAATTCATCTATCAGAACTCTCAAAAAGGAGATGATAAGGGCTCTTTAACTCTAGATTGATCTGGGGAATCCATAATAGCAGCAGATGAACACTGGCAAGATGCTTCAAGAATCTGAGTCTTTTCCTTGGATACATCAATCTTGTGATATGAATTTGCATCAGAAATCACCACTTCCATCTCCTTGATTGCAACAACTGGTTTCAGGCCCTGAATAGATAATTCGCTGTTGTTAGGGCACATCTATAGATGATTGAATTATAAAGCTGAAAGTTAAATGTTAAAGTAGCAGACGTCGATGAATATGCTTGACGCTTCATCAGCTTCCTTCTTTTGAACAATGTCTATGGCAACTTCCTGCATCATAAAAAGGAAAAACAAAATTGGTTTATCAAATGTATATGTCAAAGATGAATCCCATATTGAATAAATATAAAATATATAAAATCGACGTAAAAGGTTTTTGCTCATCTTAACAAGTTTAATCTTTTAATATAAAATCTCAAGTCTTAACAACGTTCAAGTCTTGTCGACAGCCATTTAAAACAAAAACTATCTATGTATAATTAAATCAAAAACGAAGTTGTTACTTAATGAAGTATTAGAGTCGATGGCAACTTAAAAAACAGGGTAAAAATCATATTACACTTGGATTTTCCCATAAATTTTTTTTTTAAACCACCACAAGGGTGGGAAGTATATTTTGAAAGGCGCATAAATCATACATCGGATACAAGACATAAAATGTTGTAAACTTGAGAGGGAGCGTAAACGTGACCTCGAGTACAAGAAATGAAATGAACAATAGGAACTACTATTGTCGTCTATTCAAGCTGTTTAGTAATCATTTTATGAGACGTGACGATTTAATACTAAAGGCTAATTTTTTTTTCTTTTCCCTTTTTTTAACAACAAATCCCACCAGATTTTATTCAGCAATTTCAAGTCCCACAATGTTTACAATGCATACACAAACAAGAATAAAGAAAATATTAAAATCCCGTTTGTCGACACTTATTTAATATTACATAACGAACATGTACTTCAAGTATGCAAGGTAAAAATAAAATAAAATAAAATAAAAAGCACTACCCTGGCATGGTGGAGCTGCCCTTGGTTCAAGGTCCGAGGCTCCGTTTCAATGGAGCAGCAAAAATTCGCCATGGATGAAACAGAAGTTCAGAAAAAATTCTCATGCAAAATATACACTTTTAGACCTAAGTTTTAGATAATATGGTCCCCTTGAATGCAGTTGCAATTATATAGCCAATGCTATATTTTTCCACCAGAAACTCACGGAGTATTTCGACGAAATTGAGGTGGAAAATTACTTGCATTTAGATCTCGTGCATCTTCAAATTGGCAAGAAACTTTTTCCAGTGAAGTTTTCAACTCATGACTTTATGAAGCACAGATTTCATGGGGCAAATATCTTCAACTGTTCATTGGTTGGTTGAGGATTTGAGGTCAATAATTAGGTGCTTTAATATTCTGGTTAAAGTGACGTTTGTTGGGTTGAGCTATCTCGTTTCAAAGTTTAAGATATTAGAAATGACGACTTATATGCAAGGAAATTGTATTCTTCAACAATTTACTTGCATAAAAGTCGTGTTACATGTACAGTTGTTATAAATAGGTGAAGGCGAGACTCGATCGCAATTGATAATGGAACTTAGGGGTTGCAAAAGGGCTGAGTAGCTCGTCGCTTGGCTCGTCAAAGCTTGGCCTATGGATGGCTCATGCTCGTTTCCGGACAAGCTCGAGTCGAGCCAGAGGTTCGCCCAACAAGACGAATAAGGCTCGGCTCATTGTGAGCCCACGAGCTTGGCTCAGCTCGGCTCATGAAATTACGAACTCGTGGGCCGAGCCGAGCTCGACTCTTGAGCACGAGGCGAGCTCAAGCTCGGCTCGTCACTAATGGAACTTATGGAATGGGTAGATGGGTCGAGCCCAGTGCCACCACTAATGGAACTTATGGAATGGGCCATAGGCTTCTTTGTTTCTTGCCCTACAAAGTTACAATTCCCTTGCATAAAAGTCGTCTTACATGTACAGTTGTTATAAATAGGTGAAGGCAAGACTCGATCGCAATTGATAATGGAACTTATGGAATGGGTCATAGGCTTCTTTGTTTCTTGCCCTGCAAAGGGAAAATCTACCTCATCTACTCCACAAGTAAATCTATGTACTTAGGAACCAAGGAGTCTTGATGAACACTAAAATATGTTTTGAGATTGTTTTGTTTAGGTAAATATTATCGTTTGATTTAGGGTCCATTCTTCATCAAGACAAAAATTTAGGTTAAAATTTGTAGATGTGCAATATATATATATATCAAGCAAAATATCAAAACCCCCTCAACATAGGTCCTAAGACTCAAGTGGAGAAGGAAAATGTATACGTATACTAGCAAGATACGATAATTTCCATGATTATCTTTATATATAATGGATTTTGGTAGGTAGGCTATCTAATTTGTTAGAATAGTATTGATCATGAAGCCTCCGAATTAGGGAATTCTGTCTCTAGTCGCCTCAAAATTCAACTTTTTACGACCAGGGTTCTTGCACTACTTTTCCGTCAAGGGTGATAAAGGCTGATGATATGACTATGATGGTTGGAGAATAATGAGTAATATTTTTTTATCAAATTAAGGTACGTCATTTTATTATAGTTCTGATTTAAGAGAAAAATTAGAAGATGTAGGACGAAAATATTTTTATTATTATTATTTAATGTGAAAGACAAGATAGGGAAAATAATAATTGAAACTCATTAGCAAATAACATGGAAAGATCCCTAGACATGGACACGCTAGCCATGCCTAGGTTTTGGATATATTATCCATAACAGCCCTGCAAAGACAGTCATGCATGTCACATACTGCATGTGCTCTTCCCCCTCTTCCACATGCACCCCCTCACCCCACCCCCCACATCAAATATACATGCACAATAATGTGTGTATATACTATATAATTCCATACTGAAATTATTTTTATATGTACAAATATTGTCCTTTCAAGTACATTTATATTCATTCATGTGCAAGTTGCTCAGATATATGAACCAAGTAGACAAGGGAGTACTCAAAACATGTTTCAAGCAAAAACAAATGTGAGGGGAAAAATTTTGGTACAAATAGCAATGAAAAATTTTACGTCGCTAGTAGGAATGTGTTATGCGATGATTTTTTATTTTTTTTGGGAGATTTTAATTTTCAACTTTTCTTCGTGTCGCTAAGTATCACCAAAAAACACTATCAACAATACATTTGCGATCGAGACACTCTATCGTTGATGCTTTTCTCGGTGGAATATTGAGCTTTAGCTGCGAAAATTTTCCCTCACCCATGGCATGTGTCTATTGTAGTGTTTGTATGGGGACTTTAATCCAATCTTAGCTTAAATTGGTTGGTGCGTCTGATCTATGTTACATATATGCCATATTTTTACAAAATTACTTTTTTCTTGAGGAAAATTTTGTCCATATTCGAATATATTTAATATACAAAATTATAAAGTTAAAGTATTACAATAGCGTAGGTTACATGGTGGACCCCATTGTAGATCAAATGTCTAAGATCAAGTAGACAGCTAATATTGGACAAACTTTTAGCATATCTTACCTTAATTATTTTATTAATTAATTTCAACTTTATTTTGAAACCTTAATGATCAACAACTCCATTTTTAATGCACTTCCATACTAGTGTACTTAGTACTACACCCCATGATGTTATTTGATTCTTTATTATTAACAAATTCCTTCTTGATTAGGTGTATTAGTCACTGAGATCCATAATGTATGTATATAACAAATCGGTCTTGTCTTCCATGGACAACTATATAGGTCATCTATCTTATTAAACGGCGATAAGCTAGTCTGGTTCACTTTTAAATATCCTCAATTTAAAGACATAAAAAATGTGCTAAGTAGTTCGACATGAGAAAACTTCAAATCAACCAACCGTAGATTGAGGTTGGGCTTAATTGAAGGGTCCCCACAACCCGTTTCACCCTTGTACTTGAATGTGCGTTACTTTCTAAAAGTTAAGATCTAAATTTTCACCAGCTACACAATAATATTAGATTCTTATACCATTATGAGTTTAGAATTGATCATAAAATTTCATCATTGTTACTTTTTGCGATAAATAGGAATCTGTGTTATCAGAGTATTTAATATGATTATTTCTAGTCCATTTTGGGATCTTATTGAACAAAAAGGGTGATATCGTTCCTCTATTGATCTAGAATTTCGATTTTTGAAGAGTATTACGATCATCCAATAAGAAGGATTTTTATTTTTTCAAATGAACAATTTGAAAATCACAAAAGTAAAATGAGTCTAAAAAATTAATTAAAAATGTCTAATGAATTAACAACAAAAAGAAAAAGGTTACAAACTTAATACAACTGAATTTCCAATCTTCTCCCTCCACTAAACATTAACATTTGCTTTATGCTTCAAAATTCAGATGTCTAAATCATTAATTAGAAACATAGTAATTAATAAATTAATAAGCAGGTGCATACTAATTCCCCTACACTAGCCATACTATATCATTTGCTTGAAATCGTCACGGCCATCAGCTTTCTGATGATTAATCAAGAAATCATGAGAGCCGTTGGATGCATTGAAAATATGGACTTGACCCATCAGTTCCCTTTGTCTTCGGAGCTCCAGAACCTTACGGTGGGAATTCGAATGCTTAGAGGACACAAAAGTGGGACTCGAAGCGGGTCGGTATTCTGGTACGAGTCGACCCGATTTGTAACGGACTCCGCATGCATTGCATAATGTTTTTGGGCCCATTGGGCCGGTTCTCCACTGTGGGGTCGTTTCTGATGCGCAATGGACGCATTTCCGGCCCGGAGTCTCTGTCAGTTCCCGTCGCTTAAACGATGTCGTTTTCAAAGGTTTGGTGTTTGAACTAATACTGATATTATTGTTAGTGGAAGGAGCAGGGGAAGGGGCAAGAAGGCGAAGGCGGGAGGACCAGTCGCAGGGAGCGGCACGTGAGCGTTTGCTGCGGGCTTTGCCAGGGACGCCGACATCGGAGGGGAAAATGGGAGGCGGCGGGGAATGAATGGTGGAAGTAACGGTTGTGGTGACAGAAGATGAGGAGTTGTCAGTGACGACAGCGACGGCGGTGGTTTTAGTGGTGTTGGTAGCAATGAAGTCGAGTTTGTGAAGGTCATCGCTTGAGAATGATTCCTCTACGAAATTTGATAGCCATTCCAGCTCTTCTAAATCATCATACTGTTTCAGGAAAAAAAAACCCAGAAAATTATAAAGATAAAATTAGAAATGAAAAGTCCTAAGCAATTTCTGTAATTGCATATTTGTGTCGGCGATGAACTTGTGATGGAAAAAACAAACGCGGGACGCACATTTCGAGGAATTGCACGCAAGATTGAAAAACGATTCCAATATAAACAACAAATTACCGGAACGTAGAGTTCGGCGGCGGAGAATTCAGAGTCAGTGACGCTACGGCAGCTAATGTTATCATTAAATTGGCCATCGCCACCACCGGAAATCGACGAATTGCAACTATCAACCACCGTGACAATCGACGAATCACTGGAATTCCCCGCCAGACTGTCGAGAAACGCGTCCGTCATCGCCTCATCCTCCCGGGAAAAATCCAACAACTCATCCACCGTAAAATGGACATTACTGATATTATTATTCCCATTTGCATTTTCCACCGACGAAAATTCAGCATAATCGGCAGCGAAATTGTTCATAGTAAAATTAAATTTGCGATATTTGGTTTTAATTGTTTGAAAAGAAAGAGAGAAAAGTGAGAGTGAGTTTTGCTCTTGTTTTTTTGAACAAAGTGTTTTGTCTAAACTCGAAAGTGATGGCGTGGTCCGTGGATACACAGCGGGGGGCTTTTGATGAGTGAGAGAAGGGGTTGAATCGTAAATACTTAAAATATATGGTACTAAATTGGAGGGTGAATTTGTATTTTAACATATTTTTTTCTTTAATATTCTAAATAGTAATTATATTATCACCACAAAATTTAATTATTACACCACATTATAATCACACCACAATTAAATATATTTTCAATAAATACACCACAAAAAAATTACAATTATACTCCTAATATAATAAAAATAAAAAATAAAATAAAATATTGTGATGTACTCATCCCCGGTCCCCCAATATACTTCATCTTTATTTTATTTTTTCTTAGAATATGTTTTTTCTCTTTCCATTTTTCATATCCACCCGTGTTGATGCATTGCAAGTTTCTCATTATTCACCCTCAATAATTTAACTGCAACTTATGCTTAGGTATACCATCCATTTACCCCCAAGAATTAGTTTCCATATTTTTTTCCCAAAGACTTTTCTGAATTTTTAATTTATTGACTTCAAACGTAGTATGTTTGGAATAGAATAGAATAAATATGCTTCACAAGGAGTTTGACTTATTAATACCTACGCAAATACCAACTTTCTCTCCAATTTTCTCTGAATAAGTGTAAACATGCCTAAGAATTTGCCTTTACTAAATTTTTTTTTTTTTTTTAAATTCGTTTAAGACTCGTCAAATCTTCCAAACAAATTGGTATCAAATATTACTTTTACAACACCTATAAAATATTTCAAACTAACGTGCAATAAACGTTCATCTCTGACTAGTTCTCAAAAATAAAAATAAAAATAAATAAATACTATATCAAAACGCGTCTTTCTCAAAAATCTCATTTTAATGGAGAGAAAAAAAAAAGGCTAAAATATCTTTATTATAATGTCCACTCACCCACACACAATTCTGAATAAAGGGAACAAGCTTTGCGAGAACTGGACCAAATTGTTTCCACGATTTATGAAATAGAAAGAAAGAATCCTTTACAGGCAGCTCTTTGGTCATCCTTTCATGAAAATGACGTAACTGGACCCTTTTTGTTAGTCCTCACCTCACTGTATGGCCCGTGGCCGGGTTCCATGTCCATGTGGTGGCCAATTTTTCTGGCGACCAACCTATGATAAAAGTCTCTTTTTTGTTTTTTAAACTCGTCTTCAATCGAAGTTTGAGATCTACAAATTTTACTAAGTTTTCAACTGCATATTTTATCAACTTTTGTAAAACTTTGAATTTTATCCAAATGAAACGTGAGCTAAGTGAAATAGCCACATTTTCTTGAAACAAGCTATCGATAAAAGAAAGATCGAAATTAAGAGGGTGTTTGGTAGAGATTAAATTGTATTTTCTTAATATCCTCATTAATCAAATTGTATTTTCTTGCTACAATGTTACGAATACGAAAATGATATTCAAAGCAAGTTCAATAATTAGCTACTTCTATAAAAAATAAATAAAATTCAACATCAATTTCAAATAACTAGAGTCCTGAATTTGGATGCAAATGAAGTTGAAGGGATTACAATAGAGTTAATTTCTCGTCAAGTTTTATAAAAAAATATTCAAATTGAAAATATTTTCATACTCTATTAATCATTTAAGTTTCTACAAATGGTTATTCTATTGAAAAAACGAACATATAATTAATTTGTTATGGGTAGCTATTTTAATGTGTGGTCAACCATTTGAGATTACTTGAATAAAAATGAACAAGATTCCTTCTCTAGACCTGAATTTCATCATTTTCTTCAACAATTATGCCCAGTTTGATCCACCAAAATTTCCAACTTCCACTTTTAATCATGTTCGATATGGACAATTTTCTGGGAAAATGTTTTTCCTCTCTCTACCTCATGCGCTTCATTTTCTTGGTTTTTGTTGAATTCTTTTTCCCATCATTTTGGTGGGAAAATGGAATTCCAGCCTCCGTTTTTTTATTTTTTATTTTTTTGACAATTGAAACAAATTTTATAACTAATTGTAAAAAAAGAAATTTCATTTTAATAGACAATTTCCTTGTAAAACAAAATCAAACGAACACTAAATTTTGATTTTAAAAAATGATTTTTTTGGAAATATATATATTTTTATTTTTTTACTTTTTGGCAATAAAAACAAATTTTATAACCAATTGGGAAAAAATATCACTTTAATGGATAATTTCCATATAAAACAAAATCAAACGAACACAAAAAGATTCAAAATTTTAAATTTTTTTGGATGGAAAATTATACCAATCAAACACGCTTAATTAACAATTCAATGGAAAACAAGTTCTAGACAATTTTTTTCTTTGAAATTCATTTTCTTTCCACCCATTTTCCACCATTGCAATCAAACGAACCTTTAGTTCTGTAAATCGAGTTTAAGAATAATTTTATTTAACACTAGGTGCTACAATACCAATTTAGATGAAGTTATATGATAGGTTCAATGAAATGTATATGTTCAATGAAATGTGAAATTAATTGATTAATTTAATTATACATACCATTTAATATTGCATTAATTTCACATAAATTGATATTTTAACATCGATAATGTTAAATCACAAAACTCAGTTTAATTAACGTGATTTAGTTTTCAACTCGAGTAACTATTTAAGTGAAAAAAATATTATAATGAAATATTTTAAATTTTTATCAAACTACAACTAGAAGAAGTCCATTACTTGACAATCATTACTTTCAAAC
>CAIGRH010128721.1:0-11560 GCA_903798295.1 Fraxinus nigra | reverse complement strand
TTATTTTATCTACTTTTTGGTGTTTATATAAATTGAATTAATCTACTTTTAATATTTTATATTTATGTAGTGTTGTTGTAAATGTTAAAAAATTTAATTATGGTACAGAATCGAACGGAACGGAACCGAACCCGAACGATTCCATAATTATATTTGGACCCGACGGGTTCATTTATTAAATACCCGAAAATTCTGGAACCGAGCATAACCGAACCGAACCAACCCACGAACACCCCTAGTACATGGTATCGTTATTCGTTAGCGTCTTTTTATTTTTTGGGAAATGATAAATGGTGCTCCAATAGAGGGCGACACGTGGCGATCTGTCATCAAATCCGGTCACCAACCCTGGCATCCTAGCAAAACTCTTATTTTTATTTAGCCCTAGACATATCATAATTATCTTTAAAAAAAAAAAATTGCAGAAATATGTGGTCATTGTTAAGTTAAAATTGAGAGAGAGCTTACCAGTGATTATAAATTGTGGATTATCACAGGATATATGAAAAGTAGGTGTAGTAATTGTTGATTCTGGAAAATGTGTGGATAAAAAAGTATATTTGATCAGAATTGATTAAATTATAATTACGAAGGTAAACTTTAGAAGGGACACCTGTAGTAATTGAAGGTGAAGATAATATGGAGGCTTATTCTATGAGAACGTGAGGCAAGGATAAAAACTGATTGCAAAGCTGATGAATTACAAACTTGAGAGTCAATTCGATGAGCAGATTATGGATAGAGATGACAAAGATTTTCGTCCTCCACTCCACATGGACAAGAACGAAGAACATGGTGACATCGTCATCCACTCAAATTGTTTAATTTAAATTATATTTAAAAACTATACTTAAATGAGATGATAAATGAGAATTTATAGTTCACATCCCATTTTATAAATATTTCGATGGGGGCAACGAAAAATCTGAGCGTTCTCCATCCGTCCCCCATGTCTAATTCGAGTAAGAAAAGGATTTAGTTTGCCTCCTGGGGCATAGCTCAGTAGTGCAAATGACAGGAGAGATGTAATCTCAGTTGAGCTAGCAATCGTAGTGTGAGAATTCGATTCATGTCTCTAACAATGTTTGGAATTTGACTATTTGTTGACACCAGTGTGATGGCACTTGTACCCTGACCTGTTGATGTACATCCCGCGATTAATCTTCTCCACAATGCTCTAGGGACAGGGCGGGACAATGCCCTCAAGGTTAGGGTTCAACTTTTAAGAAAATGATTTAGTTATTAGAAAGTGAAAGAAGGCATTCGTCATGATAGATTATAATTGCAGTAGAGGTCCTCCAACTTTAAATCTTATTACACTCTAAACCTCAAGCTTTATCGATACCTTCCACACGTCCGCGTTAGACAGAGCACACACGCGGGTAGTAGTTGAGAATTTCTATTACAGATCTGTTTGAAAAAAGTGCACAGTCCTCCATATTTCCAGATTTCTTTTGAACCATTTGAGGTGATGAACTGTAGGCATAAAACTATACTTAAATGAGATGATAAATGAGAATTTATAGTTCACATCCCATTTTATAAATATTTCGATGGGGGCAACGAAAAATCTGAGCGTTCTCCATCCGTCCCTCATGTCTAATTCGAGTAAGAAAAGGATTTAGTTTGCCCCTTGGGGCATAGCTCAGTAGTGCAAATGACAGGAGAGATGTAATCTCAGTTGAGCTAGCAATTGTAGTGTGAAAATTCGATTCATGCCTCTAACAATGTTTGGAATTGGACTATTTGTTGGCACCAGTATGATGGCTCTTGTACCCTGACCTGTTGATGCACATCCAGCGATTAATCTTCTCCACAATGCTCTAGGGGCAGGGCGGGGCAATGCCTTCAAGGTTGGGGTTCAACTTTTAAGAAAATGATTTAGTTATTAGAAAGTGAAAGAAGGCATTCGTCATGATAGATTACAATTGCAGTAGAGGTCCTCCAACTTTAAATCTTATTACACTCTAAACCTCAAGCTTTATCGATACCTTCCACACGTCCGCATTAGACAGAGCACACACGCGGGTAGTAGTTGAGAATTTCTATTACAGATCTTTGTGAAAAAAAGTGCACAGTCCTCCATATTTCCAGATTTCTTTTGAACTATTTGAGGTGATGAACTGTAGGCACAGTTGGAGTGCGTGTATCCACTTTGGTGTGGGCCCAATGGCTGTCCCGACCATAGGATTTAAGGATGCGTGTTTGATTGGTTGGATTCAATAATGTTTATGTTTGACTCTCATTAATTGAAAAAAAAATAGTTTTAAATAATATTTTAGAAAAATGTGTGGTTATAAAGTATGAATTTTTGATATACGTATAGAATATTTTATTGTCTGAATGTGTAGTTGAAAATGATCATATAGCAAACTATAAAATCTAAATTAATGAGTATCAAACAGGTACTAAAATCAGATTTTTAACAAAATTTGATAAAAATTAATGAAATGTGTGATTGAAAATCGTGAATCATATGAAATATATTATTAAAATTAATTATTAATTAAAATATAAATTTTTATTTTTATTTTTGCCAAATGTGGTAGCCATAGTCAAATGGGTGTATTATGATTCCACCCTCTTGTTCAAAGGGAGCAAATAAAGCAAAACATTTTTTCAACAACTGATGAATGATCATCCAAGTGAACATGTTACTCGTATTATTGTTGAAGGTCATGTCTCTTGTCTCTATTGGGGGGAGGTTGTCAACCAATCCATGAGAATTTTCTTGCAATTTTGTCCCAAAGTATTATCACAATATTTTTGGACCAAATAAAAAATCGACATATTTTATTGTGGGAATAAGTTGACGCGCGGTGTTAAAGTCGATTCAACCTTCAATTTATAGATTATCCTCTCAACTAAAGTAATTAAAATAAAGAATTAATACTATTAGTGGAAATGTTCACAAGTAATGAAATAACAATTAGATTTTATAATGAAGTCTTTTTGTCAGAGATGATTTTATAAATTGTTTAATTAGTTTAATTTATTGACAGAAATTATGCTGTTAAATATAGTAATAAATCAAAAAAAATAAGGGAAAAAAATATACAAAATAAGGGTTTTCAAGATTCAATTTCAAATTTCAGATATTATGTTTCATTTTTCAAAAATTGGTATTTTATTTTAAATATTAAATATACAATTTTCATTCCAAACTCTAATCAATTTCATTCCAAACTAACAAACATTTTCCCCCTTCTCTCATCTCTGTCTTTTCTCTCCTCACTCTCTTCTCTCCGTCTTCTCACTCTTTCTTCTCTCCGTCACCACCTAAGGCGACACAGCAAACGCCGCCGCCGTCGCAGCCATTGCAGCGAGCGACGGCGTCATCCCCATGATTGCAGATCTGAGAACGGTGACTTCATCTTCGGCATCACGACGTAACAACTTGGGGTTATTTTCAAGCTGCCGTGGTTTTCAGAAGTGGCGGTGTAATAGATCTACTTTGCGGTGGTTATATCTAATATGTGGTGGTTTTCATGCCGCCACCGTAGTGATGGTGAGGTGTTGAGATGCTGACGGTGGTGGTGAATCTGCTTGCAGCGTGGTGATAATGTTGTTGGTGATGACGTTGCTTATGGAGGTTTGTGGTGATTTTGGGGTTGTTGGGAGTTTTCGTCAGTTGTGCAAGTGGAGGTGTGACGGCGGTGGTGGATCAAGAGGCGGTGACGATAGTAAAGGTGGTGGTGGTAGGGGCTCTAAAGACCTTGACAGGGGACACCCTTTGGCTAGCTACTAGCACTGAATGATGTTGGTGCGGTGGTAGGTTACGATGGTGGTACAAGTCGTGATGGTGGTGCTACAAGTGGTGGTGGTACGGTGTTTGTCATGGTGGTGTTGGTGGTAATGGTGGCTATGGTATTCGAGACGATGATTTTGTTGTCAGTAGGTGATGTTGGTGGTTCTGGCGTCGATGGTTTCGGTTGTTGCAACGGTGTGGTGGTGGTCACAAGTGATTTAGTTGATTGTGACCAATAAATTGGTTGGTGTGTAACCAATAAATACTTTGTGATCTAAAAATTTATTAATTTATGATCAATAATTTGATATATTGTGACCTAAACGTAATTTGTGATCAATTAATTTGATGTTTTGTGTGACCATAAATAAGTCGTGACGTATAATTTGTTTTATTTGTGATCAATGAATAAATTGTGACCTATAAATTTTTTGAATTGTGACCATAAAATAATTTGTGACATATAAAAATTGTTATTTTTGACCAATTATATGGAATTTGTCACCAAATTATATGAAATTGTGACCTTAATATATTTAATAAATAAAATATATGTTTAATTAATTAAATTATAAATAAAATCTAAAAAATCTGAAATTTGAAATTTTAAACTTAGTTTCTTAATTTTGAAATTGGTGAAACTTAATCTCATAGTTATGATATATTCCCAAAAAATAAAATAAATTGTTACTTTAATTATTTTTTTTTGGCAGTCGTTATATAACCAAAAAAATAATTCAAAATTGCAAATGACTCAATTAGTAAGATTAAAAAAAACAAATAGCTTAATAAATTTAATTTATCGAATTTTTGCTAATATATAAAGTAAAATATAAAAAAAGTAATAGCAACAAATCACAAATGCTGTCACTATTGATAATTCTATCTAAATCATCGACAACTATTGATTTCCATCCCAATCATGTCGTTGTTTAACCAATGAAAAGTTCATTAATAATCATTTCTTATTTTGATTTTTTATTATTATTTCAAAAAATGACTTTTATGGCATCTCTAAAGTCTAACCCAATCCCTTTGCACTAAAATGTTCAAGTACAGTTTTGTCCTTCTTTTCCACTCTGCAGCGAATTTTTATTTAAGGGTGTTTGTGTCTATTATTTTCGGTATACAAACTACTACTACTATTATTATTATTTGTACTATATTTTTTAAAAGTTATTAATGAATTCAATATTTTCATTAATCATAACTAATTATTTATTTAGTAATTTATGTAGTAATAAAATAAATAAGTAAGTAAATAGATCTTTAGATAAATAAATTGTTAATAATGAACAAAAAAAACTACACTGTACATTTGGTGTAACTTTTGACGTATTGTGTTGGAAGTAATTTTCATTTTAATGTAAAATTTGGTGCAAAATGGTGTAAAATTTATTCATCGATCACAAATCTATCAAATTAATAATCACGTATTATTTATTGGTCACAAACCATAAATTTTATAAGTCACAACTTATTTTATAATCACAAAATATCAAATTAATTGATCACAATTTATAATTAGGTCACAATTTATCAAATTATTGGTCACAAATTAATAATTTTTTAGGTTACAATTTATATATTTCACTGGTCACATATTATTTATTGTTCACACACCGACCAATTTATTGGTCACAATCAACCAAATTATTTGTGACCACCACCACATCGTTGCAACGGCCCAAAATACTGCCGTCAGAACCACCAACACCACCTCCCAGCAATAAAACCATCGTCTCGAATTTGATAAGTTATGACTGTCACAATCGTCGCTGCCACCAAATCAAATCCAAAAACAATAACACTCCACAACTGCCATCACCTTACAGTCGTCGTCACCACCTCCACCATCACATCACAATCGTCGCCGCCGCCTCCACCATCATCACATCAAGCGGGTTGCTGCAGCAAGCGACAGTGGCTACAGCAATTTCGATTTGAGAGTATAGAAACAGTAGTGAAGAGATAATGGATGGGAGATGAGAGAACCATCGCCGTGGGTCGACTCGGGAAGTGGACTCCCCTTTTTGAGAGGCAAGAATAGCAAAGGCAGAGCCGCCGCCGCCACCACGGCCATGACCTCATCTTGCACCACAAACAAAAACCCCAACAACTCATCGCCACATTCACGATCGCCGATCCAACATCATCGCCGCACCTCTACCTGCACAACCAACAAAAAACCCCCAACAACACCAAAACCACTCCCAAACCATCACCACTAACAACATCAACACCACCATCACACCCAAGCAGATTCATCATTGCCACTGTTGAAAACCACCAGCCGCTCTCGAATCTTCTTACACGGGATTACGCTGTCGCCGCCGCCGATTGTGTTGCAGTGGTGTATGTGGCAGTCTCGCCGGCGCCATAGAGAGAGGAGGGAGAGGGGAGAGAGATGTCGAGAAAGGAGGGAGAGAGGATAAAATTAGGATTTGGGTAGATGAGAGTGGATATATAGATTAATTTAGTTTTAAAATATTATTATTGATATTTAAATGTTTGATTATGTTCCAATTTTTGTAAAAATAAATTTTAAATCTGAATTAAATTGTGCTTGATTGGGCGGTGTAGACCTAATTCACGTGTTTAAATATGCATGTGTGTTTATAATTCAATCACGAATAAATTTGTTGAAAAATGATGTTTTAGATCCCATCTCGCCATATGGGCCCCTTTTTCGATACGTAAATAGTAGATTGCATGTGCATTTGTAATCTCACATTACTTTATATAGGGGACAAATAAGTAAAAGTAAAACTTGAATTAAAGTCGATCTTCTATTTTCAATGGACAGAATAAAAACTTCACATCGACAATGAGAAATTTTTATCATACCAATTGATGGCAGAAGATTAGGACCGAGACTTGAATAGCTACTTAGTGAGTATTTATAATGCTTATTTGAAAATAACTTTTTTTTTAATTCATTTTCAATAATACATTATCTCAATAAAATGATTTTATACGTGGACAATGAACTTATTTATTTTTAAATACACATTGTGGTGATTTATTTAGATAATTGAGTGTCATTATTAAGATAATGATTAGTATAATGTCTAGTTACATATAAAGTGGAGAGACAGAGAGTTTGTACCATAGTAGTAATACTCATGGGATTTTGTGGGTGAGGTGGGGACATTTTTTTTTTGTTTTATCTTTTGTCAGTCAGTGTCCTTTCCAACATGTCTGTCCCCACAACTCAATAAATGATTGTTGAATTTCTCTCCCTTTTGTCTAAGCCACTCTGTCTGTGTCTAGCTTTTGCATCTCTTTTTCCTCCAAAATGTATTCAAGTAATTCCATTTTGAAATTGTTTACTAAGCTTAAAAAGAAAATTTATTTATTTTTAAGTTTATTTGATGTAGACTAAAATTATTTTTTGATAAAAAAAAATAATGGATCCTATGAAATATATCGTTAAAATTAATTATTAATTTTGATTTGAGATTTTGATATGATTTTAATTCATACCTGACATGAGTAACGTATTTTGAATATATTACTTTTCTCCTCTTTATAGTGATAAATGTCTAGTTTAGATATGGTTTAGGTCGATAAAAAATTATTTACTTTGAAATTTAACTATTTACTTATAAGTAAGTTTTAAGCTTAACCAAATATGCTCTTAAATCTTCGATCCCCACCTATAATTCAACTTGATTTAAAAGTTCAAAATATGTAAATTCAATAACATACTGAAATTTTCAGTGTGTGGACAATTATTAAGTTGAACATGATAAATACATTACATTAGACAAGAATGTGCATAAGTAGAAAAATAAAGAGGGTGTTTGGTGTAGATTAAAATCAGATTTTAAGTGGATTGTGATAGAAGTTTTTGAAAAGTGTGGTTGAAAAGATGTGTAACTCATGAAAGATGTGTTTAATATTGACTGTTTGACTTTGACTTAGATTAAAATCAGATTTTAGTCCGGCTCAAACATTCGTATATATAATAACAATAATGTAAAAAGCCAGAGAAAAAAATAACGTATAAAGCTTGCTTTTTCAAACACGGACATGGGGGTGTGTGTTTGTGGACACTTTGCAACGAGTTTTCCCTTTCATTACCAATGAGAATCCTTGCGATGACCCCACAAATCTTGCTTTGACTATGTGCACGTGCCTAACGTGTGCATAGTTACATAAACATAATTTATATTTGGGAAAATTGCAGCAACGATCCATAACATTTTCAATTTTTGCAAACTTTGCCATGATCTTCAATTTATACAAGTGAAGACCCCTAACCTTTTATAAATATGCAGTAGAGGTCCAAATGGATGAAAATCATCTACTTGATCCGTTAGTTGATCAAAAAAAGGCAAAAAATTTAGTTTTGATCAAATTAAAAAATGACAAAATGGTAACTTTACATATTGTCCCTAAAATAAGTTAAAATTAAATTAGAAAATAAAAAAAGAAAATAAAAATTCTCACCTACCACCCACACACCCCAACCCAAACTAGAAAAAAACATTAGTCATTGTCGACCACCCAATCTAACACCAGAAAAAAAAACTAGCCACCACCAACCAATAGAATTTCATCCCCTAATCGGCGGCCTCATTCCACAGACACATCTCACACAATTAATTAGACAAACAACATCATATGGAGATCAAAATCAACCTTTAAAACCATGGGAGTCGTGCGGTCTAACAACAAAGTTCGACGACTCCGATAACACCCACGGTCGTGCACAACTACCAACTAGTTTGCCTCACCTATGTGCTCCAATTCATGGTGAGACATCATCCAAAACAACTCCGATTGATATAGTTTCTTCAACATGCAAATGAGGTTCCAGTTTCTTCAACTTCTGTTAGGTTTGATTTGATTTTTGGTTTTGATATTTGGGTGGTGGCGAATGCCTTCGGGAGACGATGCCAATGTTGTGGCTGGCGGTGGCGACCAGCCTTTGTGCCCACCGGTGTGGGTGGGATTTGGAAAAGAAAGTGCCTTCAAATTTTCATGAGGGTGGGGTGGGTTGGTTAGGGTAGATTTCTTTTATTTAAGTTTATGTTAAAAAATGTAAAATTACAATTTGTCCTTTTAAAACTAGTTAAAATTATGATCAATGTCAATTTTTTGGTCAACTAACGATCAAGTAGATGGTTTCCATTCATTTGGTGAACTGCATATTTACAAAATGTTAGATCTTACTCAATTTTAAATCAAAGTCCAACATTAACAAAAATGCCATTTGTACACATTAAAATTTACAGAATGATGCATAGGTGCTCATGTGGCAGAAAGTGATTGGTTGGTTTAATTATGTGTTTTGTTCTAAATTCAATGAAATGGCGCCACTTGTAAATCATACTGTAATTATCCCAATACATGTAGCATTACTCCACCATTTAAAGTTGGAACTTGAAATTTTAAGAAATCTTATTTTCAAATAATTTTATAGATGGCACAAAACATTTCCATCGTTTGCATTCATTGCTCAAATCATCGTTGTCATTTTAAACTTGGCATTTGTGCCGTCATTTCAACATTCTCAAGCAGAATGACCATTTTCGTCTTATTCCGTCAATTTCTTTTGTCAAACATGGGTAATTGGTACAAAGCGTTCATATCATTTGCATTCGTTTCACAAATCGTCCATATCATTTCAATTTTATCATTTGGGCTTTGAGATCGACATTTTTTTGTGCAAAAGATCATTATTATCTGTTTTCTCCATTAAAACATTTGTAAAATGAACAATTTACACCCCTCTATAAAAAGACAAATAGAAAAGAAAGAAATAATATTTAAAAATAATTACAGTCAAATGTCCTAAAGTTTTTGAACAGTGCAAACGAGTCTAACTAAATATAATTTAAAACATATTAAAAAATAAATCTTCAAAAAAAAAAAAAAAGTGCTCTCCTCTAAGTTGGATTTTAATTAGAACGGTTAGAATTAAGATTTGAAATAAGATCTTGAATGAACCTTCCAATGGAAGAAGAAATTTCATTTTTAGACATTATTTTGTGAGACAAAAGAAACTTGAAAAAAACTTATAGCAAAATTCAAAAGTTGATGCAATGGGTATATATAATCGGCAACAAAAAGATAGCAATAAGAATTTGTTGAAAATAGTTAAATTCTTAAGAAAAACTCTTATAATTTCACTGAAAATTAAAAATAAAATAAAATTGGAACACGAAACCTGATTACAGGTAAATAGCTAAATCCTTGGATGATGCTGCAGTGAAACGAGGAGAATGGATAAATATTATTACATGATATAAGTGTATAAAATACGCACATCAATTGAATTTTTATAGTAAGATAATTGAAAAGCGTACAAATTATCGATTGAAGGTGTAGCAACAAGCTTTCGAATTTTACAAAGCCAAATTAATAACAAGAAAAAAACATGGATCATAAAGAAAGTCATACATAGGTAAGTATGATTGAGGATTGTACAAAACACACTTGAGCCAAANATATAAGTGTATAAAATACGCACATCAATTGAATTTTTATAGTAAGATAATTGAAAAGCGTACAAATTATCGATTGAAGGTGTAGCAACAAGCTTTCGAATTTTACAAAGCCAAATTAATAACAAGAAAAAAACATGGATCATAAAGAAAGTCATACATAGGTAAGTATGATTGAGGATTGTACAAAACACACTTGAGCCAAAAAAGTAACTAAATGGCTATTTATCAAATTTATTTTTCCAATTAAAATAGATTAATATAAAAATGAAAAAAAAAAGGCATTTCCTTTAGAATCTCATAATGAATATACCTCAAACTATATGAATGATATGAGAAAAAAGGCTCTTCAATAATGACTTTGTATGTTAAAAACTTTAGCAAAGTTTGCTTTCTTCTACTTTTCATCATGAGTACAAGGCACTTAAACAATTACTTGGAATGATATTGATACCTAAAACATTTATACCATGAATGTGACATATTATATAGAAATAATGAGAAGAGTGATCTAGCAAAAATTCAATAGTCAATTCAACTTATTTTAAGAAGCTTATATTTCAAGAATTATATATTTACACGTCAAGAATAGTTTGATACTTGCGCTATTTGTTGGCCTATGAGAATTTAAGGTACTTGAAATGGATAAAGACGGTAGAATCTTTGGTTTCTAAGATTTTTCTTATATATGTTAATATGGGTTTACACATTTATGTGTTTTTACAAGATACATATCGGGTTGTTCTTGTTACTTTGAGTCCTCCTCCCGCAACCATGCGCACAACGCTAAGTGATGGAGGTGTTGATGATTAATGACCCAAGGCAGGCAGGCTAAGCTGAGGTTAAATCGAATCAACAAACAAAAAGTGAAAAAACAAGGGATAAATAAGAACATGTATGGACCTTAGTTTTGATTGCTATAACTTGATAGTGTTTAGTTTACTCGAAGATTACCTTGGCATAGTGGTTCAGGTTCTATTGTAGTTTGCTAGGTATAAGTTGCTCTTTTTTTTTTCCTCCCTGAAACTACGTTGAGTTTACTACAGTCTGCTCAGTAGTTTTGGGTATCGATTATGGACTTTTTTTTAAAAGTATCAATTTTTGATATTTATAAGTAAATTTTATAATTGTAAGAAATAACTTTTTACACGTGAATTTTTTATTTGTAAGTAGTTTTTTTTTTTTTAATTTTATAAGTGATTTTTAGTCAAATTAGTAGTGTTTTTACTTTATAATCAATTTTTACACGAAAGTGTATCTTTATCTTATAAGTAATTTTTTCAATTATAAAATAGTTTTTCATACAATATTAGAAAAGAATGAGATCATTCAATTTTTTCAGTGAGCAATCAATTTA
>CAIGRH010128658.1:0-20543 GCA_903798295.1 Fraxinus nigra | reverse complement strand
TTGGTTAAAATGGGCATTTTGGGTTTCTCCACTATCGTATGGGGAGATAGGCCTTGCGGTGAATGAATTTCTTGCCCCAAGATGGCACAAGGTGGTATGCATAATACCGTGATTTGTTTGCTTCTATTAAGTTAATAAACACTAACTCCTTTTCAGACAAGAAACAAACTTAGTTATTGTTTACACATGCATAGTTTCCAATTTTGCGCCATTGCACATTTTTTATTTTTTATAAAAATATTTACTCAATCACTTATATAGGATAACTTCCATTTTAAAATCAATCACCATCTAAGAATCTAGCAAGATTCTAATTACCCAAATGTGAATTCATAATGTCATATTTATCCACTCCCCTTTCTAAGATAATACTTGTATAAAGCTCCCTGTTGACTCTGTCATCCTTTCTTTGTTTTCCGTAATTCTCATGCACGTCACAAGGAACAAAGGTGGAAGTCACCAACTGGCAACCTGCCAATTTTATATGAATTGGAATCAATTATTATTGCATTCATCTAACATCTTTTTTCATCAAGAGGGCACATCAAATTGAATGAATTCTCATTTTTCAAGATTCCTGCTATGCATGCTATTCTTTCCTTGAACAGACGTGTGATGGTGTTATCACGTGTTGTCACTGTAAAGTTCCACTATGATATGAGTGATTCACAGTGGACCTATGGTTATTCCTTGATATTTCTTGGTCGGTGGCATGGACTTTGATGCTCATACATGTACTTTATTAATGTCTCCTGGAAATTCTTATTTGTTTTAGATTATTCTGTAGAAGATTGATAATCGGCTAATCGCATGCATATAAATTTTCTTTAATTGCAGGAGCTCTCTGGTAACACAACAGTAGGACAAGAAACACTTGAAAGCCGTGGGTTAAGCTTCGGTGGACATCTTTATTGGATATCAGTTGGTGTGCTGTTTGGGTTTATAGTACTGTTCAACATTGGGTTTACCTTGGCCCTAAGTTTCTTAAAACGTAAGAACATCTTCAGAATATAGAAGTGTAAATGGTTTACATGATTTATTCTAATTCCAAAAGGTGTCCAGCTTCTGGTTCTCGTGCAATTATTTCAAGTGAAAAGTTCTCTCAACTGCAAGGAAGTAAAGAATATGATAGCCAATCCCATGCAGAAGAACAGTCCAAAAATCCCCCTAGTACCAGTACAAAATCTCATAGAGGTTGGATTTTATCTCTTCTTTTGTTTCTGACAATATATATCATTGATTTGAGAACTTAATTATATACCACATTATTTTCGTAAATTGTTTCTTGCCATACTTATAAGGATGTTTTATCTTATGCTGCAGACAGAATGGTTTTACCTTTTGAACCCCTAACCCTAGTGTTTCAAGATGTGCAATACTATGTTGAAACCCCTATGGTAACCACATTAATTAATCGAATTAGAATTGTTTTTGGTTATTTAGTATACCAAATGAGCCTGTACAATTTAGGTGTACTTCCTTTCTATTGGTTCTTTTTCAGGCAATGAAGGAGCGAGGTTTCACTCAGAGAAAGCTGCAACTTCTTGGTGATGTCACTGGTTCATTTAGACCTGGTATTCTTACAGCACTAATGGGTGTCAGTGGGGCTGGCAAAACAACTCTTCTCGATGTTCTTTCTGGTAGAAAAACTAGCGGCACTGTGGAAGGAGAAATAAAAATTGGAGGTTATCCGAAAGCCCAAAGAACGTTCTCTAGGATTTCGGGTTACTGTGAGCAAACTGACATACATTCTCCTCAAATTACTGTTGAAGAATCACTCATCTTTTCTGCATGGCTGCGTCTTCATCCCCAGATTGATTCAAAGACAAAATATGTATATGCCATTAGATGTTATATTCAATATTCTATCTGGTTTTGCTTCCATTTCCTATTAGTATACTTATTTAATTCTTTCTGGCCATCCATAGGACTTTGTGAAAGAAGTCCTTGAAACGATTGAGCTTGATGGAATTAAAGATGCGTTAGTGGGCATGCCTGGAGTTNCTAGGATTTCGGGTTACTGTGAGCAAACTGACATACATTCTCCTCAAATTACTGTTGAAGAATCACTCATCTTTTCTGCATGGCTGCGTCTTCATCCCCAGATTGATTCAAAGACAAAATATGTATATGCCATTAGATGTTATATTCAATATTCTATCTGGTTTTGCTTCCATTTCCTATTAGTATACTTATTTAATTCTTTCTGGCCATCCATAGGACTTTGTGAAAGAAGTCCTTGAAACGATTGAGCTTGATGGAATTAAAGATGCGTTAGTGGGCATGCCTGGAGTTAGCGGCCTGTCAACTGAGCAACGTAAGCGGCTCACAATAGCTGTGGAACTCGTTGCTAACCCTTCTATTATCTTTATGGATGAACCAACAACTGGACTGGATGCTAGAGCAGCTGCAATTGTCATGCGGGCAGTAAAAAACGTGGCAAATACTGGGAGGACAATAGTTTGCACCATTCACCAACCGAGCATCGATATATTTGAATCATTTGATGAGGTAACTGACTATAAATTACTCTGTGCATGGAGAGAAATTATTTGATATTACAGAAAAAAGGTTTTGATAAAAAAGCATCTTTTGATTGCATTGTACGAGTCAAGGTCCAGTACATAATATGCACTTCTACTGACTGTTGAAATACTATCTACAGAAGCTTCTCAAGTCAATCTTCATTTCCATTTTTTACATTCTTCAACATATATAACATGTTCCACTCCAACCTCTAGCCCATTTTCCATTGGCAAACGAAATTCACTGAATAAATATTCGTCTTTTAGAGCACAAGCTATAACATTCTCTCTCAACTGAGTTAAGCCAATAAATTCTCCCCCTGATGATCTCAAAATTAAAGCCTATTCTGGCACATGCGCTTATTATTGATGGGTTATACCGCAAAGTGTTTAGATTGATATTCATGTGCATTGCATGATAAGAAGTTTTACGTCCATTTTTCCACCGGATTTCAGTGGAAGATCTTTTAAGGTTATGAAGAATTAAAGATGTCAGATTGGTTACGAATGGAATGAAGTGTTTACTTTCAAGAACAAATTTTGAACAATAAATCCTATGTATGTGTGATTGATAGGGTTGATATGTATCAGTATAATATCTAATGTTTCCTTATGTCTACAGTTAGTTCTTTTGAAAGCTGGAGGACGTATGATCTACTGTGGGCCATTAGGTCAGGATTCCTCTAAATTAATTGAATATTTCGAGGTGAGTTCTCAAGGCAGTACCTCTATGGGACTTTGTATCGCCTTCTTTCCCTACTGGCTTGAAGTATATGCTTATTTCAACTCTGTGACAGGGCATCTCAGGTGTACCAAAAATTAGAAATAACTACAATCCAGCTACATGGATGTTAGAGGTCTCTTCCACTTCTTCAGAAGCTGAACTTGGTGTAGACTTTGCCCAGGTTTATAAACAATCTGCTTTATACGAGTAAGTCAAATGGCCTGTGATGAACTTGGTGTAGACTCAGAGCTTTTCTGATGTTATTTGTATGAACCGTGATGATTGATGCTAGTATTTTGGTAATCAGCTTTTTCTTTCCCAAGTTTTTAGGATCATTCTCATGTTTGATGTTCTCAGGAACCGCTATTTCATAGTTGGTACATTGTTTAGGCTGTATAAAGGATGGAGAATGCAAAAACTGTTTGTTACTAATTTGCATAT
Source organism: Fraxinus nigra (assembly GCA_903798295.1). NCBI lineage: Eukaryota > Viridiplantae > Streptophyta > Magnoliopsida > Lamiales > Oleaceae > Fraxinus > Fraxinus nigra. The sequence continues at coordinate 16,853 of CAIGRH010128658.1, read as the reverse complement.
CCTAATTATTCAAGAAAATGCCTTTCACTAGGAAAAATTGGATTATTATTGTAATTAGAAAATGATATCAACAGAGATTCGTGAGAAGAAGCAATTTCTTGTGTTTCTTGAGAAACTCAAATTATAAAAAAAACTAATTTGGTGAAGACTTTTGATACATTCTTTTCATTATCTGTCTAAAATTATGAAAGATTGTCCCCTTCATTGTTGTTGTTGACCCTGAATTTTGGCAAGACACTGTCTGTGCCTTATTCAGAGGAACTTGATTTTACTCTGTTACTATATAAAACCTCAAGTAAAATATGAAGGAAATCAGTTTCTGAGGAGTGGTCTACAGCATACCTGCCAAATATATACAGCATATTTAATACGGTTTTCCAAAGGCAATGTAACATCTTGTGCTCTAACAGTTGATAACATACATTGATGTTTCACAGTATACCCTCCCCTTACTTTAAAATTTGAGTGGGTCGAAGGCGGGAGGTTCTTGAAATAAGTCTTTCACCGCCATATTAAGGGGTTCCCCACATTGGTAAGCAGGAGGTCCATCATATTTAATCGAGGACTTCAGTTTCAGATCATTAGATAGTACATTTTTCAATTTTCCGTTTCTCTTAAATGATTTATAGTTCTGTTTATCCAGTGATTATTAAGATATTGTGAAGCATCATGAATCAATTTACTCATAGTATTTGGTATCAACTTTTTGGCGTGTTATACGTATGTTGAGCACAAATTATTCCTGTTATATTTCTCCTAGGTATAATAAACAGCTCATAAGAAAGATGAGCACCCCGCCTCCTGGTTCACGAGATTTGCATTTCCCCACCCGCTATTCACAAAATGGTTGGCAACAGTTCAAATCCTGCCTCTGGAAGCAGCACTGGTCTTACTGGAGAAGTCCTCCATACAACTTGATGCGCTCAATCTATATGCTATTCTCATCTTTGCTTTTTGGATTCTTATTTTGGGATCAGGGGAAGAAAATGTAAGTAAATCATATAGTGCAGAACTCGGTATCTTGATTAGTCATATTCTGCCTAAATTAAAGGACATTTTTTTTCATTTTGTTCCCTCTCACTTTTTAAGAGGGGAGGAGCGGTCAAAGTGGATCTAGATCTTCCATCTGCTTTATTGAGAAAAATAGGAAATTGTTCAAAGTTTTCAGATGATGCATGCGAACTCAAAAGTATGTAGAACAATTACTTTGTCAGAATGCTAAAGTGACTAATATGTTATAAGGATACTAAAGTTCCTGCACACACGAGGTTCTTTTATTTTTAAATTATACCCAGTAAAGATAGAAAAAATCTCTTGATAATTGATTTCCTGGAGATCTGGTTTTTTCACCGAGTGTCTCTACATTTCTCTTGTAGGAGAATCGTACCATGCTATAAACCGTTTGTCAATATTCTGGCAGTCTGAATTTCGTTTAAGTTTTGCCATCCACAAATTCTTGTAGAGTCTAATGTTGATTCATTGCTTTTATCTGTTTTTATAGACATACTCAACAGAGTCTATTCACCGTGCTTGGTTCAATGTTCAGTGCCACACTCTTTTGTGGCATAAATAATTCCTCTTCGGTGTTGTCGTATGTTAGCACAGAGCGAACTGTTTTCTACAGAGAAAGATTTGCTGGAATGTATGCTTCATGGGTTTATCCAGCTGCACAGGTATAATTACTCCGGATATATTAAGTTACTTGTATACTTGATTACATTCTACAAATAAAGTTTCACCCTAACATTGATCTGTAATTTAGGAAGATTTGCATCTTTCATTTGCAAAACTACGAAATTTTAGACAATTTTGGTGAGCCTGCCTGTATTTCGGTGACCTCATCTTTGAAACCTCAAACCAACCTGTATCGTTAATTTAGCAATATATGAATGAGAATTTCCTTTCTTTCAGTCATAAAAAAGATTGAGAAGAAAGGAGAGAACTATTTCATTTTCGAAACTTGTCACTTGGAAATGATGAGTATTGACTAGCTAAGTTTTAATTGTTCCTCAGTTTCAAGTATTATACATATTAAAAACAATGTGAAATGATTATTAGTGTTGTAGTTTCATCAATCTAAAGAATTATTCATTAGCTTTCTTGATTTTGTAGGTCATAATCGAGATTCCATATCTCTTAGCCCAAGCACTTGCATTCACACTCATCACATATCCAATGATTGGATATTACTGGTCAGCATACAAGGTCTTCTGGTATTTCTACTCTATGTTCTGTTCGCTGCTGTACTTCACTTATCTCGGAATGCTTTTAATTTCGATGACACCAAGCTTTCCAATAGCTGCCATTCTACAGTCAACTTTTTACACAATGTTCAACCTGTTCTCTGGTTTCTTGATTCCTCGCCCGGTAAGCATTTCTTTCCTTGAACTGGATTCTTGTAGGCTTTGTGACTTCTCCTTCACCAAAGTTGTTATATACAAATGCACGATTGTGAAAGGGTACTAATAAATCATTATCTCTCTTCGCCCACAGCAAATTCCTAAATGGTGGATCTGGTTTTATTATTTGATTCCTACTAGTTGGACATTAAATGGTATGCTTACTTCTCAATATGGAGACAGAGAAGAGGAAATTACGGTGTTTGGAGAATCCAAAACAGTATCAGCATTTCTGAGAGATTATTATGGATTTCACCATAATGAGTTACCAGTTGTGGCTGTTGTTTCGATTTTGTACCCCATCCTTTTTGCTTCTCTATTTGCATATTGTATTGGGAAGTTGAACTTTCAGAAGAGGTGAAACATTGTACTCATTTGGACTTGTTGACTTGTACCAATTTGTTCGTTGTTCGACTGCCATTTTCTGTAATAATTATATATACGAGATACAATAATAAAATATCACGTATTTGGTTTTCTATGTTGTAATATTTTCTTGTCACCTTTTTGTAATGGATTTTTAGGTAGTTTTAAGAAAATTTGTTATGGTTGAAACGTGATAAGTATTTAAATTTTTTTGAAACAGTCGAGGTGTTTAGCGCGTTATTCAACAATACAAAATTGCAATCTCCTCAATTTAATACCTATTTGGTAGTGATTAATTCTAATACAAGTTAAAGTCAACAATTAGTGTTAACGGCAAAATTGGTGGGGGGCGATCATGTCTAGCCGACATGGTGTATAAAAGGACAATTATCTCTAAATTTGAATATTTTCAAAATATTAATTTAACTACGGTGATGCCCTAATTTCTTTTGGCGGGAGTCTTTCCTTTTGGGTTAAATGGCCAAAAGGTTAGGTAAATTCTGAAGAAATCACCACCAACGTTTCAAGAAGAGTTTGGAAGTTGTTGGAAGCCTCTGAATCTTTTGCTCTCCACCGCCATAGCTAGAAGAACCTGGAAGGATTAGTGCTGATTTTATTTCCGTGGAAGAATTATCTAGAATAATGAAGGCTAACATTAGAGAACTATGTAGAAGAAGAAGTCACCGCCATTGTTATCTATAAATAGTGGCTGTATATATATTGTATGTGTGGAGAGGCATGAAGAGAAGAAACGAAGAGTGAGCAGAGATATAGAGATTGGCACACATTTATACAAGTGGCGTGTGAGAGAGAAAATTGTAGAGAGGAAAATTATTTATATAATATTAGTCAGTGCATTTGGTGTGTCACGTGGGTGTGTTTAAATTTGTACAAGTTTCTTCTACAATAAAAGAACTTTTTTTTGTGCTTCAGAGTCATCAATTTGGTATCAAATCGAGGCGGTCGGGACGATTTTTTCTAGCTTCGGGTTTCGTGCACAAAAAGAGATTGTAAAACTTTTGTAAAGCTTGCTTGATTACGAAAAGGTAAATCAAGTCGTGATGAATGACTTACAAGTAGTAGGCGGAGTAAAGAAGTTCAATAATCAGAACTACACCACGTGACAAGCTTGCATGGAGTCGTATCTCCAAAAACAACAAGACTTGTGTGAAGTAGTTGGTGGAAGTGACGTGATGCCACCAGAGGAGGTCAGAAAATGGAGAATTAAAGCGAGTAAGGTCATGTTCGTTATAGAGACAACAAATGAGGAATAATTGTTGGAGCATACAAGAGACAATACTACATCAAAGAAAGCATGAGACGCTCTAGCCACACTATTTTCAAAGAAAATGACTTGAGGTTGAATTACTGGAAAATGAGCAACTCTCGATCACTCAAGGAGAACAAACGATAAGTCAATATTTTAATAAACTTAAATCTCTTTATCGCGAAATTTCAGAATTAGATTTTTCAAGTAAAATTTCAGAGTCTATAATGAGAAGAATAATTATACATGGTCTAAGACCTAAATTTAGAGGATGCATTGCTGTCATACAAGGTTGGCCAAAGCAACCTTCATTGGCCAATTTAAAAAATTTGTTGACCGACCAAGAAGCGTTAACTAAACAAATGTTAGTGGTCTCAATAAAGAAAGAAGTGGAAGAAACATTATTTAGCTCCTGTTTGAAACCGATTTTGGGAGAAATAGAAATTTTGGAATAGTGAATGTTGTCTCAACCTGCCTCTTCGAGATTTGACTGGATCTAATTAAGTGTGTGTTTGGCCCCCATTTTTTAGGAAGAATTAGTTTTTGAATAGTGATTGATGGGAGAATGTGTGGTGGAAAAGTGATGAATTTTTTTTGATTTGTGTGTAATATTATTTTATTTGGAGAATGTGTGGTTGAAATGAAGAATGAGAATGAGAAAGAAAAAGAGAAATTAATGGGTGTCAAACAGGGTATTAGTTATAAAAGAAGAGGTCGATGTCGCCAACAAAATAATAAAGAATTAAAATAAGGTAAATGTAAAGGACGGATTGAAGGGAGCTATTAGATAAGGGGAGCTCAACAAGATTGCAACAAGAGAGGTCGGAGATATCAACGATCTAATGACTTGTGCTTTGTATGCGAAAAACGAGGTCATTATGCTAGAAATTGTTCGTTTAAAAAGGAACCAACGGCAGGGAATATAGCAACTTCCAACAAGGAAGAACATTATAACAGTGAAGAAGAATGGGATGTTGAAGCATCCACAACAACAATTGAGCAAGCTCGAGAATAGAAAATCAATTCAACTTTAAAAAATGAATTAGCGTTAGTTGTGGTCCTTCCTGAACAATTGGATTGCGGAGATGATTGGATCGATGACTCGGGAGAGGATATCGTGGTTCATGAAGAGTCTTCTTGGTGGACTCCGCGGAAGGAATAGTTAACAAACTTCGAAAAGGTGCTTGAAGAAGCATATTCTTTGCAGACACCGCAGACGGTGGAGCTACAAGATTTAAAGGAAATAGAACACAAATTGCAAGAAGAAATTATAGAAGCCCAACAATGAAGCCCTAAGGAATCTAAATATCTTTGAGTGTCATGGATAAAAAAGAACTTGTAAGAGCGACACAAAATTCTTGGCAAAAGGACATGGACCAAAAAACTCTAACGGAGGATCGACAGAGTCAACAAGATATTGAGGTACGTACAAATTTATGACCACAAATAAGGAAATTGAGCATCAAAATCGATGAAGATGAAAGCACGAAAGAGCCAAACATATTTAGGGGGTGTGTGGTAGAGATTAAAATCAGATTAAAATTGAAAATATAGCCGTTATTGTTGATTTTTATTAGATGAGTGGGACCCAATAGGGGGGGTGTGGTAGAGATTAAAATCAGATTAAAATTGAAAATATAGCCGTTATTGTTGACTTTTATTAGATGGGTGGGACCCAATAACGGCCATATTTTCAATTTTAATTGGATTTTAAGCCATATCAAACAGGCTCTTAAAGTAGTAGATGTATTGAATAAAGGATCATACAATTTGTTAGTCGAGTTTCAGGCAAAGCTGGACGAGACTAAAAAGAAAGAGTCAAAATGAAAAGTTGGTGCTGAATGGGAGAATTGAAGATCATCACCGACTTTAAGGAAATTTCCAGAACTTTGTGGCTACTTCTGCTATTTTAATTTGGTTGTTGCTGTTGGAATCATCTACAATTGGTGCCAAGGTGGAGAAGGTCCTAGACAATCTACTATATTATTTCCACCACCAATTGCAAGAATAATCTAGAATTATCAAAGACCATTTTCACCGCCATGCTAGAAGCTTCAACCACCGATTTTGCATGTGTATTGTTATGTTAATTATATCCAAAATATCTGATATCAATTGTTAGGAATTCAAGGATCATGTATCCCTCAATACCACTTGATATGAAATCAATCATTAGATTGAGATGTTGAAATTATATAACACAATAATGAAATATTTGATCACAAACAAAAGAATAAAAGAAGACAATAAAATATGGTAGAAGATTTTTATTGACTCGTAAACAATAATAGAGAAGTAAAAATTGATTTTAAAAGCTAGTAATCACGTTTCTCACGTTATGAAATTGTATAGAAGAGCGTAATTTATAAGGAACATGTAGAGGATGTTCAGACTCTTCTAGTAAAGTTGTTGATGAATTAAGATGCCAAAAAATGAGTCCAAAACGAAAAAGAAAATTTTTTTTAAAAAAATCGGAACAGACGCCCAAAAATCATTTTTTTTTGTTCCAATTTGTTTTCTCCATCTAGTACTCTTTTTCAAGTCCAATATAGGGAGGGCAACAAGCCGAACCCGAGCCCAAAAAAAAAAATGATTACAACAAGCCGAACCCGGGCTCGGCTCGAGCTTTTTTTTGGCCCGAGCCGAGCCCGGTCAAAAAAAATAAGGCTCGGCTCGAGCTTTTAGTCCGAGCCGAGCCGAGCCGAGCTCGGGCTGGTTCGATTTTTTTTTTTAATGTCAAATCTACATTTTTTACTTAAAAAATTTAAAATTTGTGCGGTTTATACGTACTATAAATTAAAGAAAAAAGCTCAGGCTTGGGCCTGAGCCGAGCNCAAGCCGAACCCGAGCCCAAAAAAAAAAATGATTACAACAAGCCGAACCCGGGCTCGGCTCGAGCTTTTTTTTGGCCCGAGCCGAGCCCGGTCAAAAAAAATAAGGCTCGGCTCGAGCTTTTAGTCCGAGCCGAGCCGAGCCGAGCTCGGGCTGGTTCGATTTTTTTTTTTAATGTCAAATCTACATTTTTTACTTAAAAAATTTAAAATTTGTGCGGTTTATACGTACTATAAATTAAAGAAAAAAGCTCAGGCTTGGGCCTGAGCCGAGCTAGCAAAGCCGGACCAAAAAAATGAGGCCCAAGCCGGGCCCGGCTCGAGCTTTTTCCGAGCCGACGAGCTTTTTTGTCATCTCTAGTCCAATACCAATTTTCAACTCTCAATGTACTTTCAAAATAGAACTTCAACTTGACGAGACTCCAATAGCATCCAAACTGAATTCTTCTTGACGTGCATTTCAATTAAGATTCTTCGATTGCTTCAACAAGAAATTCGGGTAATACTAATTTCCAACTCTCAATGTACTTCCAAAATAGAACTTCAACTTGACATGAGACTACAATAGCATTCCAAACTGAATTCTTATTGACGTGCATTTCAATTAGAATTCTTCGATTGCTTCAACAAGAAATCCGGGTCATACCAAATCCTAAAGTATATATATGTATGTTTACTGTGTGTGAATGAGTGTGAAGAAAGAAGTGTAGATTGAGCGACAAAGAGAAGTGAGGAAGTCAGAAAATAAGAAAGATAGTGGAGTTATATGCTGTGAGTGCTTCCTTAATTAATTGTCAAATGAGTGTTTTTATATTGTAAAAGAAGTTTTTGTTAATAAAAATTATTTCTTTTGTGTTCCAAACTCAACATATTCGTTCAGGTTTTTACATATCAGGGCTTGTACGTTAATCCGATCCTGTCTGCTGCCGTGGCTGGTGGATGGACAAGTCCGTGCTGCCGCGGCGTGATACCATTCCTTCTCCGACGTGTACCATTTCGATCTTTAATAACAGTATTTGATAGAACTAACGAGAAAGGGATATAACACAGTCCACAGAGCAGAATATAATTCTGTTAAAACGGAGTAACTGGTTTTCTTCAACAGGTCCTGGGACGCTAGATATTTTTGCTGGCCAAAGCAATGGCCTACCTCAATGAATGCATGAATTGCAGTGCAGTAGCGGAATGTAGTTTTGGCTGAAGTTATTGAATTAATATATATATTTTGGTGTAAAAAAAAAAAAAAAAGATTTGTTTATGGCAAGAGAGTAGTAGTTAGAATCAATATCATTGACGCAATAGCTCACCTCATCATTTTGTGTCATTGCACACGGAAAACGTCATTTTAATTTTTAGTCTACTTCCTTTGCGTATCCTCCCTCCTCTCTTAAATGCTAGAATCTAGATTCAAACTCTATGAGATTTGGGTCTATGCAGAAACTTGATTTTAAATGGAACCAAAGATGGGATTCGTTGTTCTGTATTTAACTACCTTCTAATGCAGGATATTTATATTTATATTCTTCGCCATATCGAGGGATTTCACATCATATTTTTACTTCTGCATACACTGATGGTAATAAATGGTAGTAATAGTAATACTTCGATATCTTTATTCTACACACTTAATTTTAGATATTGACTCCCCAAGCTGTATGATGCTCCTGACCATATTCTGCTGGACTCTGTAATAAAAAATAGTTCAGATCCAGAGTCATCAAATTGTGCTTCTTTAAGTTATTACTTCAGGCTGAAGCATAAAGAAATGTGGCTGAGCCAGCCATCAATAGTCAAAACAGTTATAGTATTATATATTCCAATATTATATGTAGAGGCTTCTTTAAGCTATGAAATTTACAATTTTTCTAGAATTTCAATGATGATGAATTTGCATTTATTTAACTGGAAAGTCAACTAACTCCGTAAATGTAACTTGTATGTTCAGAAAATAATCACTATTAATCTCAATCTCAACGCATCCCCCCTCCCTGTTGGCTACTTCTCTGGAAAGTCAACTAACTCCGTAAATGTAACTTGTATGTTCAGAAAATCATCACTATTAATCTCAATCTCAACGCGGCCCCCCTCCCTGTTGGCTACTTCCTTGGGAAGGATCTCTCGTCAATCTGGACTATATTTTGCAACAAAACTTCGTATTTAGTCATACCAATGCCTCTTTATATTAGATTATTGGCATATCTCACATTTTTTTTTTCTCAATCCTGCTCACCCATAGATGCTCTATACCATCAGTTCACCAGTCAAAATCTAAATTTTTTAAATTTTTTGGGATAAGAATGATGTATTGCCTTACCTCATCAAGTTTCGTAGTCCGAAGACCCAGCAAATGTGAAAGAAAATGTGCATGACTAGAAGTTCTCTAAATTCAACGTTTCTATGTGTGTCTGTGTGTGCGTATATATATATATATATATGCCAGATCTGAAGCTGAAATATATAGTCCAACCATCATGGCTCAATTAGTTGGTGCAGATGAAATAGAATCATTCAGAATAGAGCTATCAGAGATAGGAAGAAGCTTAAGATCATCATTTCGGCGTCACACTGCAAGTTTTCAAAGCAATTCAGCAACAAGTTTTGGAGACAATGTTGATCCTGACAATGAATCTGTCTTACAATGGTCTGCTATCGATAGACTGCCAACATTTGAACGGTTAAGAACATCTTTGTTTGATGAAAATGAAGCTGATGGTAAAGGAAGACGAGTGGTTGATGTTACTAAGCTTGGGGCTCCAGAAAGGCACATGTTCATTGAGAAGCTCATTAAACACATTGAACACGACAACCTTCGCCTGCTGCAGAAAATCAGAAAGAGAATAGACAGGTAAACACCATTCTCATTTGTACATGAACCACCATAAACTGCTAAAATGGCTTTTTCGTCCTGGAATTTTTAAATTCTTTAGCTGTTTTATTTTGTTGTGAATACTATATATTGTATATATTACGGCTGCACGTTTCCTAATCTCATTGGATTGGGGTTTCGATTTGATTTTTGCAGAGCTGGAGCAAAATTGTCTTCAATTGAAGTCAGATACACCAATTTGTCCATAGAAGCAGAGTGTGAGGTTGTTTATGGAAAGCCACTCCCAACTCTTTGGAATTCTCTTAAAAGCATACTCTCGGTATGTATTTGTATTTTTGTATTTTATTAGAAGTATCTTTAGTTAATCAACCATTTGTTCTATAAACCTTTCTTTTTATTATGCATCGAGGATTTAAATAGGGACGAGTTAATTATGGTCCGAACAACCGAAGGTACTGGCAATCAAATTTGTCCTTGCGATGTGCTAATGTGGTTTCTATTACAGTTTGATGACCTTGGATAAATCTATCTTTTATTCACTTTGGCCTGGTTAAGCTAATCTAAACTGCGTAAATATTAAGACTGTTATTTACTCCTCAGATCTACATGTATTTATGTGACTCCATTTGTATATCTGTACGGAAATTCATTTGAATATCCCTTTGTCAACAAGTACTACATTTTTGTGTTTGTGGAACACTGTTTTTCAGGGAAGTAATTACTCATCTTCCAGAAAATATAGAAGGAAAGACATTTGATATTTGATACTCATCTTATTTCTCTCGTTGTATGAGATGAAAAAAAATAATCATTTGGGTACAGATTTGAACCATCCTCCTAGTTATTTTTGCGTGCACTGAATCACTCCTCCATTTCATTTAACAGGACCTGGCCAGGCTTCCAGGTTTACCAACACAACAAGATGCGAAGATCAGCATCATTAATGATGTCAGTGGTATCATTAAGCCAGGAAGGTATAGTGCTTTAGCTTTCAATTAACATATATTAGTACAGATAGAGTTGCTTCAACTACTTTGAGTTCGCAATTTACGTTCTATACAACACTGCATTTTTTTTATTTTTCTCTAGCTGTCTGTAATGGTTTCCTCATATCTCCATCCATCTTTTCTGTTTTCTCATATATCTTCAGTCAATTTGCTTTTTATCATAAGATAGAATGTTTCTAGTTTCTATGTGGATAATTTGAAACTTGACTTGAAAATATATTGATAAGAGTAGCTTTCTTTTCATAGCCTAGAAGTTATTGATAAAGTAAAAATATCCTTGAACGGTTTGATTGACAAACATATATACTTTATACACACATGCGTGCATACAAAATGCATTTTCCTTTTAGTAGTTCTCTACTTAAACGTCAGGTTTGAAAACAGAAAATGGTGTTCTATTGGTGCCGATCGTTTAATCAAATTTAACTTGTTGAATTAGACTTTCAAATACTGGATTGAAGAGAGTTTTTGATGCAGAATGACTCTGCTACTTGGTCCTCCTGGGTGTGGAAAGACCACATTATTGAAAGCTCTCTCCGGAAATTTGAACAAATCACTAAAGGTCTCTCTCTCTCTCTGTTAATGGATAAGCCCCTTTTGGTGGCCTTACTTTATTTCAATTTATTTCTCATGCTCATTTTTAACCACAAATTCACACAATAAACAATTCTACTTTTTAACCATACATTCTTAAAAAATACTATTCAAAACATAGTTTTTTAAGTTTAAAAGCCACCAAACAGGGGCTAAATCAAATAATTATAGATGTGTTTAAAATAGTTTTCCTTAGCAAATATGCATAATTGACAACACAAAAAAATGATTGAAAAGCTATCCTGATTTGGATCAGAGTAGCTTAATATAGTTATCTTGTGGCTTTGTTATTCTTATATACTAGAAGCAACCAGTTTTCTGTTACATCATGAAGTAATCCATTTGTCCTTTCCTCATTGTTATTATATTATGTTGAAAGTTCCATAATCAGAGTATCAATAATCAACCACAATTACTACAACTTTTGTTTGTTTAATACCTAATCCAATGAAGGACACATTAGTGAGAGTTGTTAACAGTCTTAATGAAATGTATACTTCATCTGGAATTGGTATTATAACAAAAGAAGGGCATCTGTCTTTCCTTCCACAGGTTACTGGTGAGATTTCATACAATGGTTATAAATTGGAAGAGTTTGTGGCACAGAAAACTTCAGCTTATATAAGTCAATATGATCTACATATCCCTGAAATGACTGTCAGGGAAACTCTTGATTTCTCCTCACGCTGTCAGGGTATTGGAAGCAGAGCAGGTGTGTCGCGCAATATATAAATACTTAATGACACTCAAACTATTTGCATAACGATAATGGATATGATTTTATGTTGTTTTCCTTAAGAAATTTTGACTGAGCTTTCTAGAAGGGAGAAAGAAGCAAAAATTGTTCCAGATCCCGATGTAGATACGTATATGAAGGTATTTATTTACTGATATTTTGCCTTTCATTTTCATGTAGTGGTGAAGCTAGTGTATTTACTGTGAAAGTGAACTTGCTTTACCCTTGAATGATTCTCCAAGATATCTTGATTAAGTGCTTTGTTAATTTAGTGAAGTTCAGTCCTTATGGTATGATATATAAAGACATGAATATATTTCTCTGCTGCTAGGACTAGAAAATCCAGTTGAGATACAAAAAAGCCAACAAAATTACGAAAAAGAAAATCCCTTACAACTGGAGCTTGAAGTCGCCTTAATTACACCTTTACCTATCATTTTTCTTTTGAAATTATGAAAAATATAAATTAGCTCCCCATCTATGTTAGAAACTTGCTAACTATCCCTTCTGGTCTGAAAGTATGCAGTTAATCTCATAGCTATTCAATGCACATCTACACATACTTGAGTCTATTTGACTTGGCTAAAATTCATTTGAGGGGAAGAATCTGTCCACAATTCACCAGTGATCTTCACTGAGTTGTAATCTTTAATATTGTAGAGTGCTGACGCGACATTATTTGTGCAGGCAATTGCCGTTGAAGGACAAAAGACAACTCTTCAAACAGACTACATATTAAAAGTATTCTCTGGTTAGACGTAGCGTTGAATTTAATCTTGATGTCTTCTGCTCGAACACGTGTTGATAACTTTTCCTATTACTCCCACAAATTTCAGATTCTCGGTCTCGATATCTGTGCCGACACACTCGTTGGAGATGCCATGAGGAGAGGTATCTCTGGTGGTCAGAAGAAAAGACTGACGGCAGGTATTTTGATGCCAATATTTTAAATCTTTGGTTGACAATGCTTCTCTTGTAATTTCTGATATACAAAAGAGGCTCAAAATAACTTTCACTACCACCACCATCTGAACTTAAAAATAATTTTTCAAAATGTATATATATTGAGAAGTTGGTGAGGATGGATTATGCAGGTGAGATGATTGTTGGACCGACGAAAGCATTATTTTTGGATGAAATTTCAAATGGATTGGACAGCTCAACTACGTATCAGATTGTTGCTTGTCTTCAACAACTGGCACACATTGCAGACGCTACTGTACTCTTGTCCCTTCTCCAGCCTGCACCGGAAACTTTTGACCTCTTTGACGACATCATCTTAATGTCAGAGGGGAAAATTGTATATCATGGGCCTCGATGTGATGTTTTAGAATTTTTTAAGGATTGTGGATTTAGTTGTCCAGAAAGGAAAGGAGTAGCTGATTTTCTGCAAGAGGCAAGTACATCATGTCGCTATCAATATTATTCAGTTTTTTGTTTATTAAGCAAAATAATCACATGTTGAATGGTTTGCAGGTTATCTCCAGAAAAGATCAGGAACAATACTGGTGTAAAACTGAGCGAACTTACAGTTTCATTTCTGTAGATATGTTGTCCATGAAATATAAGGAATCTTCTTACGGAAAGAAGCTTGACGAAGAGCTTTCTGTGCCATTTGAGAAGTTCAAGAGCGAAAAAAATGCCATTAGTTTTAATGTGTATTCTCTTCCTAAATGGGATCTCTTTAAAGCCTGTATGTCCAGAGAAATTCTTCTCATGAAAAGGAATTCTTTCATTTATATATTCAAAGCTGTTCAGGTTAGCGCAACTAATTTTCTCAGCTCCTCAAATTAATTTATGCATCACTGGATATATAAATTCTAACTTACATATCTTTAATAATCATTGTTATGAAATCGCGAGTGTATATTTGTTTGCAGCTTGTCATTATTGCATCTATAACTATGACCGTATTCTTGCGGACTCGGATGGGTGTTGATCTTGTCCATGCCAACTATTACTTGGGATCTCTATTTTATGCTCTCATCATTCTTCTTGTTGATGGATTCCCAGAGCTTACTATGACTGTTTCAAGGCTAGCAGTTTTCTACAAGCAGAGAGATTTTTACTTCTATCCAGCCTGGGCATATGCCATACCAGCCACTATTCTCAAGATTCCTCTCTCGTTGTTGGAAGCTCTGGTCTGGACATCTCTTACTTATTACACTATTGGGTATAGCCCAGAGGCAGGGAGGTTAGTGACACGTGACAATATTCCTACTTTCTAATATATACTCCATGCGATTTGGCAGTTTCAATCAATAACTCATCGAGATAACAAAACAATCATATGATAATGATGACTCAAATTATAACCAAATGCCATTATTTTCCAGGTTTTTTCGCCAAATGATATTATTATTTGCTGTGCACTTGACATCAACATCTATGTTTCGTTTCTTGGCAAGTATGTGCCGGTCAGTGGTTGCATCTACAACAGCTGGTAGTTTGTCACTATTATTTCTGTTACTCTTCGGAGGCTTTCTGATCCCAAAAGGTGAGCAAGCTAAATATCCTTATCTAATTTATTTTCGTCGTACAACTAATCATAGTATATATTTCACTCCTAAATAATGGGGAAAAGGACAAGAAATTTCAAGCTATAGTGTTTCTTGCAGCATCCATGCCAAGTTGGTTAAAATGGGCATTTTGGGTTTCTCCACTATCATATGGCGAGATAGGTCTTGCGGTGAATGAGTTTCTGGCTCCAAGATGGCAAAAAGTGAGTGCATTATTGTATCACTTGATCTAAATGCTAAGCTCTTAAATAGGGTCACGTTTGTATCATTTAAATATTTTCTTCAATATGCCCCCCACGTGTATGTGGATTTGTTTTTTCCCCATCAAAGCCAAAAACGTGAACAATCTCATTTCAATGGATGGTAGTCAGACTTGAACTCGGGGCTCGAGGACGTTATTATGCTATGATGTCTTGTTAAATCACTTGATATAAAAGTTTAAGTTAGATAGGATCACATGTACATCATTTAAATAATGTCTTGAACATTTGTAAAACCACAAGTTGTTTGCTCCTCTTCATTTGACCAACATTATCTCCTTTTAAGACAAGAACTAAGCCTCAGTTTGTTTCCCATACTTTTTTACTAAAAATGAGAAATATGATCGTTATACATCACATCAAGTTTTCAAATTTGAATTTCTATCTCTTGTGTAGAATCCATAACGGCTATATTTTTCATTCTCATTTTACAATAATGCGAATTAAACGGAGCCTAAGTTTAGTTAATGTCTATAGACGTACAGTTATTAACTTAATTTTACGAGTTTTGATTTTTGGACGAATACTTAATCAATTACACAGGATAACAACTTCCATCTTTTTAGGTTATTTTTTCACTCAACTGTGCAATTTATCAATATTGTCTATATATAATCTTTAAAATCAGTTGCCAATGTAATAATTTAGCAAAATTTATTTTTAGGTTATTTTTTCACTCAAGTGTGCAATTTATCAATATTGTCTATATATAATCTTTAAAATCAGTCTCCATTGTAATAATTTAGCAAAATTCTAATTATCCTACCGTGAATTCCAACTGTCATCTACATCCACTCCTCTTTCAGAGAAAAGCAATCTTCCTTTTAACTTAGTCATTATATCTCTATTTTCCGTAACTGTCATGAGACATTTCAAGAAGCATACATGATGTTCACTAACTGACTCAATTTTGACTGGCATTTTTGAAAGATGGCATGGAATCAATTATTGTTGCAGCCATCTACCATCTTTTAAGGGTTTTGTATTTGTTTCAAAAAAATCAACAGAAGATCGATAATCATATGCTCATAAATTTTTGTGAATGCAGGAGCTCTCTGGCGAGACCACAGTAGGACGAGAAACTCTTGAAAGCCGTGGGTTAAGCTTTGGTGGACATCTTTTTTGGGTATCACTTGGTGCATTGTTTGGGTTTACGATACTGTTCAACATTGGGTTTACCTTGGCCTTGAGTTTCTTAAAACGTAAGAACATCTTCATTATATAGAGCATATATAAATGATGTACATAATTTATTCACGTTCCAAAATGCTTCCAGCTTCTGGTTCTCGTGCAATTATTTCAAGCGAAAAACTCTCACAGCTCCAAGGAAGAGAAGAATATGTTAGCGAAACCCATGCAGAACAGTCCAAAAATTCCCCTAGCACCAGTACAAAATCTCGTAAAGGTTGGATTTTTTCTCTTCTGTTGCTTGGAAATATTTTACTATTGATTCAAGAATTCTATTATATGCCTTTGCTGTCGTAAATTGTTACTTGCTGACTGTAGTTAAAGTAAGTTATGTCTTACGTTGCAGACAGAATGGTTTTACCTTTTGAACCCCAAACCATAGTGTTTCAAGATGTGCAATACTATGTTGAAACCCCAATGGTAACTACATAAATCAATCAAAATAGAATTTATTTTGGTTTACTTAATAGCCACTGCGATTTACGTGTACTTTCGTTCCATCTGTTCATTTCAGGAAATGAAGGAGCGAGGTTTCACTCAGAAAAAGCTGCGACTTCTTTGTGATATCACTGGTTCATTTAGACCTGGTGTTCTTACAGCACTTATGGGTGTCAGTGGGGCTGGGAAAACAACTCTTCTCGATGTTCTTGCTGGTAGAAAAACTACTGGCACAGTGGAAGGAGAAATAAAAATTGGAGGGTATCCAAAAGTCCAAAGAACATTTGCTAGGATTTCGGGTTACTGTGAGCAAACTGACATACATTCTCCTCAAATTACTGTTGAAGAATCACTCATCTTTTCTGCATGGCTGCGTCTTCACCCCCAGATTGATTCGAAGACAAAATATGTATATGCCATT
>CAIGRH010128613.1:0-15072 GCA_903798295.1 Fraxinus nigra | reverse complement strand
AAATTTATTTTTTAAACTCATTTTTAATCACGTCTCATTAATAAAATAATTGCACACATTTTTTTCTTCTATTTTTTTAACTATACACCTTACAAAAAATTATTACTCACAAAATATATTCTGAAAAGACTTGAAATAGTAATAATTATAAATATAAAAAAAATATAAAATTTACTGATAAAAAAACATTCTTCTAAAATAAAATTACTTAGTATAATTTAGGGAAAATTACAGTTTAGGTATCCAACTATTGAAAACATGCCCGTAGATCCACGACCTATTATTTTTTTACTTGCGACTCACCAACATTTAATTTTTGTTGCAAACCTGGTGAAGCATTTTACCTTCATTTTTGATCGAAAAAACTGATTTTTTTATTATAAAATGATTTTATCCTGATATCTAAACAAGAAAAAAAAAATATAAAGATAAAGTTATTTATTGGGAATGGAACTCATGTCTACTTGGCACGGCGAGTTCTGTTTTTCTTTTATTTTTGTTCTTTGCTATTAAATTTTATTTAATTGAATATAATTATAAATCGTATTTTTTTAACAAAAAATGGGCTATTAATTAAGCACAAGGAAAAAATATCAACTAGTGATCAAATATCACAAAAATGAAATAGGCTGCCAAAATATTAGGACAGGGATCTAATTGATACATTTCTAATAGATTAGGGACTCCATCAATAATTAATTTTCTAATACAATTTTTTTTTTTTTTTCAACAAAACCCTCCTCCATAAGTCTCCTTCTCTTTCTTTTCTCCCTTATAAAATACAACAATAATCAGAGACTCCGCCCCGCCCTACCCCTCCCCACTCTCTCACTCTATACACAGAAATATATATACAATTGCATTGTTATATACATATAGAAGTGGTATATATTTATATAGGGTTGTTTTGGAAGGTGGGATTTGAAGAAGAAGAAGAAGATGATGAATAGTGGTGGTAAAGGTGCAGCAGGTAGAGCTATGATGGTTCCGAGCAGCGTTAAGAAAACGATCGAGAATATAAAGGAGATAACCTGCCAAAGTCACAGTGATGAGGAGATTTACGCAATGCTCAAGGAATGCTCCATGGATCCCAACGAGACTACCCAGAAGCTCCTCCTACAAGGTACCCGCATGTGCTTTATGCGCACAAGCACTCTATTTGTTGTGTGAATTAATGTTTTTGATATTGATTTCGCTTTGATCTGCGGTGTGATTGATAATAAGCTGTTTAATTTACCATTTTCTTTTATTTTTTTAATGGGTCAATATCACAAGTTTATATTTCACGCTGAAGAATTAGTTTATTTGGCCTTTAGGAGAAAAAAAGAAAATTTGATTGATAGGTTTAAATTTTAAATTGCTGATGAACTTCCGGCAAAGCTAAGCTTATTTATATGGTGGTTTTTTGTATCAAATGGTGGCCTTTGTTGTTTTTACTTTTACATACAGCAATTTTTTTTCTTCTCCTCCTATTTACGCGCTGTTTATTTTTTTATTTTTCTTGTAAAGTCGATATCTTCTATTCAAGATTGAAAGTATTGTGAATATCTTTTTCGATGGTCGTAAAGAAAATGTTGATTTTGTAGTTAGGTATATGTGATTCTTGTGAATTGATTGCGCATCCACTAATTTCTGCACGAGGCATATTTTCAAATCTTTTCGGAGTTTGTGAAATTTGTGAGGTTGTATTACAGTTCACTGAATTGCCAAGTAAAATCTAAGCTCTCGAGTGGGAAGATGAAGGTGGTCCCGCCCCTTTTTCTTCCTCCCTATATGGAACAATTGATGTTGGTTATGGATTTACCTTTTCCTGGTCAATCAGTATAGAAGCTTCGGCTCATGCTCAAAATGGTCCATTTAAATTTCCTATGAGCAAAGAAATTTGGATAACAATATGATCATTATAATCACTTCAATTCAAATTTGTTGTTTATACGCTGGCTTCATATTTAAATATGTTACATGTTAGCACATCACCAATTCTTTGTCTTAACTACAATTTATTATTTATGTGTTTGCTAGCTCATGTGTAGGTTTCCTTTTGTCCTCTTCTCTCTGTGAGTTTCCAAAGCAAGGTAACAAATTTGTTTCCATATGCTTCTGCAGATACGTTCCATGAAGTAAAAAGGAAGCGTGATAGGAGAAAAGAGGTATTGCTACTTGTGATTTAATCTCATATATAGTGTAGCTTTACTCATAAATGCTCCTACATCATTTAGTCCCTGTTTGGTTTAGATAAAAATTAGATTTTTAATAGATTTTGAAAAAAAATTTGAAATGTGTGGTTGAAAAGTTGATAGAAGTTGTGGATCCCATGAATGTGTGGATAAAATTGATTTTGGAGAAAAATGAGTTTTAAGAAATGGGGATCAAACAACGGTTAAGTTCATGATGACATGAAAGAGCTATGTGGCAGCATTCCTAGATTTAGCTATGTTAAAGCGCAATTATATACATTCCTGTAGGAAACTTCTTGATCATAAAATGGTGAACACATTAGCAGTTTTAGGATGTGACTAACCTGCTTATATGTTTTAAAAATGTTTCTTAATCGATGATTTTACGTTTCATGGTGGCTGAGGAAGTCTTTTAATCTAGGTGTGGACTTACTATATGGCTCTTTGAGTCCTCAAAGCACCAATGCCATGATGAGATATTTGCAGTCATCTTTTTATGGGTGGTTCATACGTCATACTCAAAAAAAGCAAGGACGTTCTATTGAACCAAATTGTCAGACTATGGACAAGTAAATGGTCCAAAAGTCCCAATTTGTTTTTGATGATTTTGATCATGTTGGGTAGACTAGGGACATGTTGCCGACACACTAGGAACACCATACTATGTAGACGCAATTTTTAAAAGGTGAAAAACTTGGATCAGAGCATAAAATGACAAAGCTTCAGGTTGAAAGGAGGACACAAAGAGGAAATTATACAAATAGCGCAGTAAACAGAGTTACTACTGAAGAATACATCTGCCAACCTCTTTTAGTGTTTGTGTACCTACAAGGACCCTGTTAAAATGTTGTTCATTAGGGTTTCTTCATCTTTGAAGCACATTTGACATGACTTGTTCAAATAAAGAAAAGTTGGTGGTGATGAGATTATATATTTTTAAATTATTTGAAGTCTTACCTTTTCGAAATTGCTTCTAAAATTGTTGCCTTTCAGTTTAGCTCCATACTCGGGACTCCAAATAATTTACTGTTTCTCTGCAGTATCTGAACAAGGAGTCTGCAGAGTCAAGGAGGAAGCCTGGTGTGCAGACAAGGGTGAATAGAGGGGGTCAGAGGGACTATTCATCACAAAACATCTCTCAGGGTAAACCTATAACTGCTGCTACTGCCTTTGCAGGAGGATCATGTTAAATAGAATTATATGCTTTTTAGATCAAAAGTCGAGTTTGGTATGTTTATTCTTGTTAATTTCACATCCAAAACAACTTCTTTCACTTGTATGTCTGCTGGGATAAATGCCAAAGAGCCTATTTCAGAGAAATTAATGCAATGTTGTTATATATATATATATATATATATATATATATTTAGTTTTTTTATACTGTATGCGGATTGGATCTAAGTGGATTCAGAAATTGGGTTCTTTCCTTGTGTCACTTAGCCGTGGATAATCAACTAACCAAGCTGCTGTAGGTTAAGCCATATAATTGTTTTCTATTCCGATCAGCAATACAAGCTTTACCCAAAAAGAGAAAACAAAGTAGCAAATGAAATACTCAGCAAACCCTTATCTGCTTTAAAATAGACAATTCCTGCTGTCTTATCTTTTTACCCATCATTTTCTTAACCATCTTGTGTTCTCATTATGCTTTTTCAGATGGTGGTCGGGGAAGGAACTTGGCTGGAGCAAAGGAAAATGCAACCAGTCAAATTTCAGAGAAAGATCCTAGCCCAGCTCCCTTGCTCAAGTCACAGGATGCCAAAAGCAATGAAACAACTTCTGTTGCAAGGTGCGACACTATTCTTATGACATTGGTATATGCTAATATTAAGTTGCACTTTTCTTTCATCAAATCTATGCTTCTTTGACATATTGTATAGCAGGTCTACCTCTTATCTCACTTCTCAGCGTTTTCACGAAGTCGTCATTTTTTTTCCATGCAGATCTATAACTGATGTTGCTAATGGTCCTTCCCATGTAACTTCTCTTAGTACTAGTGTTGTACTTGATGCCCATGCATTTGGAGGTAGAGGTGTCAATCAAATCAAAGAAACTGGAAACACTAGGCTGGGTACGTCAGGGGGGCCTCCTGTTGATGCAAATAGAAACCCCACTACTGCTCTTGGACCCAGAGATGGGCGCGAGATTCTGAATTCCAGTAACCATGGAACATCTCTTTCTTCAGCACCTTCCTCAGGCGTTCATTTGTCTTCTTCAGATCTTTTTGTCGTGCCATCTCAAGATTCATGTCTTGCTAGTGCACTAGGGACTATTAAACATGAAGTGGAAAGTCAGCGTATTCATGTTGAGCAGATGGCAGACACTTCTGTTGAGGACAAGTTATTTGCTGGTAGACTTTATACAACTGGGATCTTATCCCTACTTTTTTAAAACATGTTTGAAATTTAATTTTATCCTTTAATATGGTGGAAGAAGAGTTTATGAGATTTGTTCTTTTTGATATCTGAAAGTATCAGCTACAGAGGTTGGGAGCTCCATTGAACAGAAGATGCCAAGCAATTGCAAGGGAGCTGAAAAGAACAATCTTATAGAATCTCCACAAACAGCATCTTCTACTCTTGGTGGTTCTTCTGTTAATAGGCCTTCTTCTAATTCGAACAATCGGCCGCAAGAAATTGGTCTGCCAAAAGGTAACACGGGGTGATTTTCTACAATTTGAATACCATTACATTGCTGTCTTTATTATTTTAACAAGTGTTCTAGTGCTTTGCTGCGTGGTGAAAGGGTGAATGGTTGCACTGACGTTGAGAACTTATTTAAATCACACATGATTGGATGAAGATCTTGGAACATGACATATGATTGATATCCATCATAGGCATTTTTTCGACACCTAGCGGATATTTTGGATGAATTTTTTTAATTTTATTTTGCTATGATAATATTGTTATGCCTGCTATCCTTTACCAGAATGACCCGTCAGTTCTGAGTGCAGAGCAGTGTTGTGAAAGGCTTTCCCTAGGTTGCACCTTGAGGCAGGAGGGTCAAAAACTGCCCTGTGGTATTTTTGTTCTCTCTATGGAGATATACACCCTATTTTTGAGGAACAGTTTCAAGTCGTTTGTCGCTCGTCTTTGCACCCAAGACATTAAGTGTATGCCCCCGTAGGAGTCTGATTTTGCAAAGGTTTTTGGACTGATGATTTATCCAAGTCACCCAATGCACGGTTATCTTGACCTATTTTAATGTTGCCTTTAAAGAACTTCTTCCCTAGTTCGACATCTCTCCATGACTAGAGGATGGCTGAAGAAGAAAGAGAAGGGATGGGTTCCCCTCAATAA
The DNA here is from genome assembly GCA_903798295.1 of Fraxinus nigra. Taxonomy (NCBI): domain Eukaryota; kingdom Viridiplantae; phylum Streptophyta; class Magnoliopsida; order Lamiales; family Oleaceae; genus Fraxinus; species Fraxinus nigra. Next base: position 9,593 of record CAIGRH010128613.1, on the reverse strand, counting down.
GTAGGATCTGCAGTCGTGCCATGTTTTCCAATTCTCCTTTAGAACTTGCCTTAGATATTGTTTTGTTTTTGGGTGGCAACATCACTTTATAATGATCACCCTGATGAATAGCCTGAATTCTGTAATATGGTCATGACTGATAGGAAAAACACTTTCCATTCTGGGTAGGATTCAAACAGTCCACCATTAATCATCATCAAATATAGACACTCATAACTAACTGGTGGTATGTATTTTGCTTCAGTGGCTACTGGCAAGGAGTGGAGACCAAAGTCCGCAAGTTCCAATATTACTCAGAGATCTAGCTTGGTTGCTCCATTTGATGTTCCTAGAGTTCCTATTGAAAGTCATACTACATTGCAGCCGACGCCCAATGTCCTTGCCTCAAAGGATGTAACTTTAGAGCTGCAGAGAAAGTTAGACAAGTCACACATTTCAGATAATCAACAAGTCATTATACCTAGTCATCTACATGTTCCTGAAGTTGAAAAGCTGGGGTTTTGTTTTGGAAGTTTTGATGCTAGCTTTGGACTAGACACATCCTGCGGTGATGCTCCTGAGAGTGACGAGAATTCACGTCTTTCCAAATATTCCGAGGCTGTTGAGGAAACTGATGAGGAGCAATCTTCAAGGTCTCTCTCTCTCTCTCTCTCCCACCTAACTTCTGTTTCAGTCAGTGTTTTGCCTGATTATTTTTATTTTTAATTTTTCACTGGTTTAAGAGTTATCCAATTTCATTCAGTGGTCAGTGGTACTGATTATTAATTACTATTGACATTTAATTTCCTTTTCCTTTTTTGGAAATTCAGCGTGCTTTTGATCAATGGACTTCCTTGGCGAATGTATGTGGGGTTATCTGCGAGACATTGCTGTTCTTTCTATTGAGAGTTCAAATATAGATGTAGTTCATATTCAAAATGATAGGGTGATCGTGAGCGACAAATTAAATGTGGATAAGCCCATTAAGATCAAAAGCTTACTGTCTAGTCTTCTAAATATTCTGCTGTATTTGAATGTATTAATTACGACATGAGAATAATAAGTTTACATGCTAATCATCCAAACAAAAAAACGAAGAGAGAGGAGCTAGCTTGGATACTGAATAGAATTTCTGTAAGGTTCAAGTGCTCTTTATAGCCTAAAAAACGACTTCTACTTGAAGGTCTAGAACAATGTTTCACTTCTCACCGTCCTGTATATGAGAGATTTCTTGTATTCATGTCGACGTGCATTTTGGTTAAAATTTTCATGCATGCTTTAGTTTTTAATTGCCGTATGTCATTATCTATTTTTCCTTACTAAATATCACACTTTTATTGGTTACAGCCATCAGAATGGACCGGTAGCTGCAGAGGATACAGAAAGAAAATATCCTTATCTTTCCCAATCATCTTCTCATGGACCCAAAAATTTTCCACCCAGTGATGATGAAGTTTCATTCTCTGTTCTTCCAGAATATACTGAGTCCAAGCAGGAGGTTGCTCCTGGGATTCATCAACTTCCTCTGGCTCATACTTCTTCAAACTACGGCTTTGGTTTTACTCCACCAATATTGAGTAGCCACCTTGCACCCTTGGAAAGTTCTGAATCTCAAGCTCGTGATGTTCCTACATTTTCAGGCTTTGTTGTTTGTCTTAAATGTCATTTATTTATATTTCTATTATTTTATATTTTGACGCTTATTTTTTTTAAATATTCTTCCTGCTTGTTCGTTAATTTAATATAATTGTGATGTATCTTCATACAAGGGAAGTGTCTGATTATTGCTTCTTAAACATAATGTGTACACGTGTGCACTGTGTACCTATATATACTCTTTAATATCAGTTAGTAGCAAAGCATTTGATTGTAAATTTATTCTATTTACAGGCTCAGCAATCATTTGATCTAACAAGCTATTATGCACAATTCTATCGCCCTGATGCGGATGGTGATGGCCGCACTTTGCCCTTCAATTCAACTGGAGCTGCAACCAAGTACAATGGAAATGCTGCAGGGGTCTCTTCACAGATTTCGCCGTCTCCTCAAGAGGTTTGGGTTTTGAGTCCCTAGTGTCTTCATTCATATTCTTGCATGTGCTGTTTGTGAATTACAAAAAAAGTTGTATTGTGATTGGCATAGAAAAAGGGCTTAGTTCTTTTTTCTTTTTGTATTTGTTTGTGTTGACACCATAATCAGACTCTTAAAAGAGCACTGGATCTTTCAAATTGTGAAGTTTTTTATGTTTAAAGATATTTATGTTGTTAAAAATCACCTCGGCACATCATTTTTCCGTTAAGAACCGCAATTGTAAATTTGCCAATGATTTGCATGGTCATCACTCATCTGTAGTTCTATTGATTGTGTTTATGGGTACCCACACAACACTGAGCCTGTTCTTCCATTTGGCAATATATATTTCATGTCATTATGTAGTTGGAAAATTTCCGAATTATTTCAAAAATTTGGAAAAGGCTTCTTATGACTAGTCCAAACCCTGAAGAACTTATTGCTAGAAAATTAAGGTCAAGTGTTGTACATTTTGTTATAATTTTCTAAACATGGTAAAGAATCACCTTGGAAGACTAAACACACAGTTCAATATCAATCTCTCTATATCAACCTTTTTATATATCAGAGTATGCTTGTAAGATGAACCCAGGAGTGTAGCAAATGTTAGAATAGCTCCATTTAATATGCGATGCACTTCAAAATTTGAATGTATACTAATTTATATTTATATATAGACTATCTATTCTGCATGATCCTTTAAAGTGGTAAATGTAGTATTATTGAGCCACGATAGGTGTTCAACATGGTAAAAATAGTGAAGAATGTTCTTGTTCTTCCATGTATGGAAATAACCTTTACCATGACAAACATCGAAGCAGGTTATACTGTAAGGTTTAGGAATTCTCTTGGTTCTTGCAACTTGAATTATTGTAATATACTCCCGAAACTTACAGCTTGAGGTCCGCCTTACGCAAGGCCTTCATTAAGAACCTCAAAGCACGCACTTGCTATTTATCAATGTTTTCAAAACCCGACCGGACCGGACCGGACCGGCTGGTTTGACCGGAGTACTCGTGAACCGGTCGGAAAACTGGTCCGGTTGGTGAAAACGGCACAAATCTAAAACCGGGAAAAAACTGCCAACCAACGCCAAAACCGGGAACCCGTTGACCCTGCCCCAGTTATTCCGATTTCCCGGTGAGTGTACATACAAAAAAGACAAGCTTGTCGGTGGTAAAGAAGCCAAATTTCAGTGGATTAAGACTTGGTCTGATTTGAGGAAAAATGACAAATAAATGTATGTAACTTTGCATGTATATGTAATATGTGTGTGTGTGTATATATATGTGTAGAGGAGATAAATAGAAAACCTTAGAAGAAGATAGCGGCTTTCAATTTGGATTTAGGGTTTTGGCAATGAAGAAGACGGCAGGTCGGCGGAGTTAGGGCTTTAAATGCATCAAGTTGGAATTAGTGCTTCTAGATGCATTGGTAGTAGGATTTGTATTGATGAGGGAATAATATAATAATATTTATTGGAATTTAAAAAAAATAAAGATAGTTTAACTAAATGGTTGAATATTAGAGTTAATACTAATTTTTTATGACTTAAACAAATACTATTTTTATCAAAATTTAAAATTATTTATCAAATTATTATTTTAAATTAATTATATTTACTTCTGGTTTGACCTCGGTCCAACCCGGTTCGACCTTTTGACCATTGGACCCTCTACCTTTTCCGGGTCAATGACCGGTTCGATTTTAAAAACATTGCTATTTATCAAGGCTTACACTTTGACTTGGTGAGTTGCATACCTTGAGGCACAATTATTGGGAAAACAGAAGTGTGCCTTCATTTGTCTTGCTGTCTTTTGGAATTTTTTTTAGTAGTAGTGTTTTGGGTTTGTCTTTTATAGCCTAAAACGTTTTAAGGGTTTTGAGCTATGTTAAATACAACTCAATTTCAAAAACTAGGAAAAAATGATAATGGAGAATTGTGAAATGAACAAGTGCAGCAGTCTTGCCCCTACCTCCTGCAACTAAAGGGTAATACTAATACACCCATCTCCGAATGGAAGTTGCAAGTTTTGAGCATTAGACGGCCAATGATAAGAGACCCATGACGTATATATTCACTCTTTTTTCTTGTATATTTTTTGTTGTATTGTCTATGTGGTTTTGTTTTCTTTTCTGTTAAAGTCAAGGTAAGCAAATTTTTGAATAGTTAGTCAGTTGTTCTAGACTTTTAGTTCTAGTTATGTGATCATGACTTCGTTAATTTATATTTTCCTACTTTAGCAATCCATATAAAGCTTTGAGTTGCAAATTAGACTTAATTTTGTTGTAAAGTTTAAATGTTTTGTGATTTACTATTGTTTTATTGGTTTATGTTGAGGCTTACTACTTAGAACACATCGAGGCTTACACCCCATCTGGCAAGGCAAAATGCCTCAATACCCTGGTTAGCCTTTTTTAAATGCTGGTATCCTGTCCATTCATATCATTTTGTGGTTTCCCTGCTCTGCACAATACTTCACATCATGTCAGATAGATTGATTGGGTTGTGGTGGGTAAATTGAAGAGATCTACAGGACTTGGTCTACGCTTTAGCACATTCTATTAGGATATCATTTCTCACAAGTCTTCTATTTTTATTTTTATTTTTTTCTGAGACAGGATTAAATGGCGAAGGCACTTGAGAAGTTGCAAAATTTGAGTTGAAAACACCTCTATATGAATTTGAAGGTTATTTAATGTTTGACATAAATGGGTATTATCGAGGTCCGAGGACCCTGTGTGAGGTCGTGTTCAGTTTCGGATATGTGGATAATGCCCACAATTGTTAAGTAGATGTTTCATTGCATAGTTTTTAGCAAGGGGGATAATTATGGTATTGGAAAAAACCTCTTTTGGTACTTCAAAGTAGGTTGTCAAAGTGCATATACTCTTCTGCAGGCATGCTATTTTGCTTCTGACAATATTCTGGCACAACACATAAATGTTCAAACCTTCCAAATTGCCCTTGTGTGTTTTGTCTAGTTGAGTCATAATTCATTCAAGAATCTCATATCGAGTGTCCGGATCTTTGATCTGGAAGGTAACCCAGATGTAGATGCGTTGAATTTCTCTGGATAAGATATTCTCTCAACCTGTCAACCACAACATTCCATATTAGTTTTGATCGTACTCTCCACACTCATCGATAAATATAAATATTTAAAATAAGATACTCTAGGAGGTATGCCAAACATGTGTCTTGATATGTCCTAGATCGGTTGGTCTCCAATATGTGTCACCTACACTCCATTGTGGCAGAGAGTGTCAATGCTGAATGTAGATCATATTTTCTACAACCGTCTGCTCTGAAACAACTCACATAAATTACAGTTATTCTTCGATAGTATCGTTGCGGACTTGCAGTCAAATTTTTGAGATCTTGGTAGCAAAATAAAGCCTTTTACTTGGCTAAGTAGAATTATATTCTGGCTGTGATGCACTGATACAAACACATATTTTGTCGAACACGCCGACACGTGATTTTTAAAAAAAGTACCAACCCGACACGTCGTCGACATGTTGGTTAAAATCTTTAAAATTCTTCATTTTACATAGTATAAATTTAGTTTTATACTTATTAATTTTTTTGTCGAAATTTTTTAAATATGGGTACCTGATTGTTATTTAATAACAACTTTGAGTTAAAAACATATAATATGTCCGATACGTATCTGATACGGGCACGCTACCCTAATTGAAGTGTTTGTGCTACAAAGTATCCTCGTATTCGGCTTCCTTGTTCTTTCTAGTGGCGTGGTTTCTAATCAATAATAGTGGAGCCAATTATGTATTTGCCCACTAATTCAGAGTGTGAAGCCAATTGTGTATTTGCCACTAATGTTTGTTAAGTTTGATGATATGAGAATGAATTTGAGTGGAAATCATATCTTGTTGGTATGCTGGTAGCTGCAACTTTGAGCATCTCAAAATGTTTGTGGTTGGTGGTGGTGGGCTAGCTTCAGTTGATTCTTATGCTAGAGCAGCATGAAAAAGTTACTTCTGTTGGATTGTGGTTTAATTCGCATCTTTCTATGGCTCTATCTATTTTTACACTCCTTGGTTGGAAAACTGATTTATATTTCCTATTTTTCTGTCTTCCATACATGTATCTTCATGGGATTCTGGCTTACTGCCTGTTACTGTTACAACATTCCTTGACAGTTTATGATACGTCCTATGTTTACTGATGGTCCCATCTTTCAATTACAGAGTGGTGTCCCTTTGGTTTTATCCACAGTAGCTCCAACATCAATTGCGACTCAAGCTTCTGGGATTATGCAAAACTCAATAACTGCTTCTCAGCAACCTCTTCCAGTCTTCGCACAACCAACTGGGGTGCACCTGCCACATTACCCTCCAAACTACTTTCCATACGGCCCCTATTTGTCTCCATTTTATGTTCCACAACCAGCAATTCATCAATTCTTGAGCAACAGTGCATTTCCTCAGCATCCTCAGACTGGAACTGTTTATCCAACTCCACCAGGGGCAGCTACCAAATATTCAATTTCTCAATATATACAAGGACCTAACGCAGGAAATGCTAGTCACATTGGAATGCCTGGTAACTATGGAACATATGGCCTTCCCATGCCCAACTATGCATCCAGTTCAGCTACAACAGTTGATAATTTAATGTCTAGTGAAGATATTTCTCCTCAATTTAAGGAAAATGTCAATGTCAGCAGCCAACAGGTTCGCTCTTCATGGACTTTTCATGATCTTTCATAACAATAACAATGTTCACTGATATTGGAAAGTAATTTTATGGAGTCTCTTGCTCTGAGTGTGGGGCATGATCTATTGTTGCAGTATTCATTGATACTGAAAAATAGTTTCTTGGAGTTCAAGATAAACATTTTAGGGTACTTTAAGTTCACTTTAGTACCTTCAAAGGGAAGAGTGAAATATAACTAGTGCCAGATTTATCTCTAGAAGACTAGAATGTCTATGATGAAACTATTAACACGATCTGACTTAATTATTTTGCCAAAGAAAATGATGCTGTCAGTCTGCCTACTCTGGTAATGGACATGATGCCCATAAGATGAATGTTGTGGATATAAGGATATGCTATGATCTGTTTCATACTAAAATGGATGAGATGAGAAATGCAAATAGATGGCAACAAGTGGAGAAGGCACTGATTGAGGATAAATTAAGGAAATGATGACTTAGGTGATTGGGTCATGTTTTGCGTGGACTTGACATGCTCCTATTTATAAGAGAAAAAGAGTGATGCTATTCCTGTAGAGCTAATTAGAGAGAGGGATAGACCAAAATTAACATAGCATGTTGTAATTGCTAAGAATCTGGTTCCTTCAAATCCTTAAATAAATCTAATGATGAACAAAGTGGAATGACACACAAGCATTTATGTACCCGACTCAAAATTTACTAGGAATAGGACTTTGTTTGTTGTCTTTGATTACTAATGCCACATTGGATTCTTTGTCTGAGCTTATAAACCTTCATCAAAGTTTTGCACCCCACCATGTGTGATTGTTCTCCCAATTATGCAGTGTAGGCGTTGAAATAAAGATCAACACCTTAGTCTAATTTTGTTGATTCCGCAAAATACCGGAAAGGATAGAAATTTGGAAGAATTTCCAAGTTTTATATAGTTAAAAAAAAAAAAGATCGAAAATAAACAACACAAAAGGTGTTTAGATAGTAATCCTCAGAAATGATAACCCTATAACCTAATTAATGGAAATTATCATAATTTAAGAGAGAAAGAAATAGATAAAAAGTTTAATTAAGGAAAATAAAAGATTAGGGAGTCTTTATCATTCTCCTCTGGTTGGAGAAGATTCACCCTCGATCTTGCATCTCTTTTTCTTTGGAGGTCTTGTAATAGTGACAATCAATCATCCAATATTGCTTTAGCTAAATTATATCATCAGCCGAATGCACAACACTACTAAATTCACTTTTTGATAAAGCATAAACAATTGTCGGACCTAAAATTATTAATGTTTTGATTAGGCAAAATCTACTTAATGCTGAATAATTACTAATTTCACCAACCGATACACCAATCAAATCACCCTTGTGTGGAGTTCCCTTGCCACATCAATAAATTCAAATTCATGGTCCCCCAATAAAAGCTTAAATCATGATGAACAACCTAAAATCTTGAGAATTCAAACAAACATGTAGTGAAACAATGTGAGAACCCACCCTAGCTACTACTGGAGAGTCCTCTGCAAATGCCAAATTCACAAATGGGATCATTAGAAACTTGCCTTTCAAGGAGAGATCATACTGCCTTTACGCCTTCTTTTCCAAATGAGTTCTTTCTTAATTTGTCTTTACCTATAATATGCTCTTCAATCTAATCCTTTGTTTGATTTTGATTTTGATTTTTTGAGAAGTGGTTTTGTGAAAAATAATTTTTTTTATACAATGTATGGTTAAAAAGTAGGAAAATGTTAAGGGTTTACGTGCAAATTCACTTATTGAGTGACTGTGTGGTTGAAAATGAGTTTGAAAAAAAATGATTTTGAATAAATCAAAATCAAACAAGGACTCGTTCTCTTTAATTCTACATCACCGAGGTCCAAATTGTACATGCATTAGAATACTTATCCGATTGATCACACCCATCTTTCATATCCAAACTATCATCATTATTAAATAAACCAAAAATTACCTCGATTACTTGTACAATTCTTTAGGAATCTTAGCATTGGGCTCGTTATAAAAAATTGGCGGACCGTAATAACTTTAACCTAAATTGGCTCCCACATCAGGACTAATAGAGCAAAAAGATCAGTGTTGAATTCCATCTCAACAACATATCTAAAATCATCTCCCACAATAGCCTTTGTTTGATCGCGTTGACCTCGCATGGCATATGTTCCTCTAGCCATTACATCCTTTGTCGGAACCCTTTGTCTGGGTGTGTCAGGTTGTGCGCCTAGGCGATGCAATACGTCCAACATGAATTCTTGCTAGGCCATCATTGTATTGATTTGTTGCTTCAACACGTCCATCTGTTGTCACAATCGTGTCACTTCTTCCACTAGAGTTTCATAAACAGTTGATCATGGTGTCGTTAAGAGCGGTTGTTGGCTCTGATACCAATTGATGCAACTCAAGCATCAAAATAAATAGCAATACCTTAATCTAATTCCCTTGATTACCTCAATACTGAATCAGATAGAAAATTGGATAGAACTTCCAAGTTTTATATAGTTAATAAAAAAACGACTGAAAATAACAACATAGTGTTTAGATAGTAATCTTAAGAAATGAAAACCTTAAAAACTAATTAAGAGCGAAAATAATCTTAATTAAAGAGAGAGAAATAAATAAGAAGTACAATTGAGGAAAAATAAGAAATTGGGGATATTTTACTAGCATCATCCTCCTCTAGTTGGAGAAGATTCACTCTCAAATCTTGCACCACTTTTTCATCCGAGATCTTGTAACGGTAATCGATCATCCAATATTGCTTTAGCTCTAAATTACCATCATCAGTTGAATCCATAACTCCACTAAATTTACGTTTTTTGATAAAGCATAATAGGTCGTAG
>CAIGRH010128550.1:0-10555 GCA_903798295.1 Fraxinus nigra | reverse complement strand
CTTTGTTATTTTAGTTAATTCAAACTTGAATTTAAAGTTTAAACAATTATCTTAAGTTATTTAAATGAGCTTTGTTGCCGACAAAGTTTACAATTACGAATGTAATGTTTTTAAAAATCAGGTTATTTCCGCAAATCTTTTTATTAAATTTAGGGCAAAAGACGATGACGTTGCAATCCGGGTTCATGGAACCCGGGGCGTTACAATTAAAATAGTTTCATATAGTCTCATTTATACACTTAACGAGTAATTTATTTGTTAGAACATTACTATGTGAAGCAACCAGGAGACAACTTACCTCTACGTTATCTGGAGAGACATTGGGTTCTTCCTTCCATAAAATTGTAAAATGATTGAAGTTCATTTCATACTATCTTCTCAATCATTGTAAAATGTATGGGTTTCATTCCCCTTGCTTTTGGTACACTTGCGTGCCAAGGGATTCATTTTTGCTTTATCTAGGATAATAGGAATACCCTTAAGGATTAATGAAGCCACCTCAAACTTGAGACGACCTAGTGAGGCTAGGGTGTGCATTGAGGTGAATTTGGACCTTAGATTACCTGATAGGGTTTGGATTGAGCGTGGTGGTAACCGCGGCTTCTGGCAGACAGTCATTTATAAGAAGAGGCTGATATTTTGCTTCAATTGTAGACATATAGGCCACTCCTACAATAAGTGCACAAGAACACGAAATTTACGTGGAAGAAAATGAGAATTTCATATTCTAAGATACTAAATTTGTTCTATAAGATTTGATACTCTAAATCTAAATCTAAATCTAAACAATTCTCTTAAGTTTCTAATGTATACAACAATGATCTATTTGTTATGATGAGCTTATGAAGAGCCTATACCTTATACAAGATTTATACGAGCCCAATTTTGAAATTCTAGATGAAGTAGAATACAAGAATCGCGATAATAATCTAATTCTTCCCAAACAGGCGACGTCTGGGCACCTAGCCCTTGTTCCTCTTTTTCGCTGCCGGCACCTAGACACGACGACTCGATGCCTAAGTGCCCTATTTTGGACCCAATGCTTTCAAAATATTTTTTCATCCATTCCAAACATAACCAAACTCTCAATCCATGATGAAATTTAATCCCTTATCACCCGTACTTCCAAACCAAAATTATCAAAACTTCTTATGAAATTTGAGTTACAAACGTAACAACGTGAGACTAAGCAATTTTCACTGGAAGATCTATCTTCCAACTCGATTATTTTCTCGACTTCCTTTTGGCAGCAAGCTACGTTTCGTCAGCTTTTTTGCAAGTTCCTGAATGGTGAACTTTTTTCTAATAGATCACCACTCGATTCATAGCATGTGCATTAGCAGGTTGACTTTTTAATTAATTTCCTTATTAACATCGTACTAAATTTGATCTTTTATCTGCAGTTGTACATTTTTATCATGACTATTATCTGTAGTAGAGCACTTGTAAAATTTTCAGCATCCATGAAATGAATTTCATGCTTCATTTGTAAATCCCTGCTTATGTTTCTACCTTCAGTTTTATCAATATATGTTGATATATTCAGTCTCTTGACTGTTTCGATACTTTTCTCACTTGCACTTGAAAAAGTATCTTGGGTACGAGAAATGTGTTTTAGTCGATGGATATTTAATCAAACTCTAGACTGCCAAGTAACAACACAATATACTTGATCCAAAATGTTTATAACATATCCAACAACAAGCCAGTGAGATCCGATTTTCAGACAATTTGAAAGATTAATATTTTCAATTTTCCATAAAAGCTAATCGAACAATAAGTCTATTATTTTCCCTGACTTGTGTTTTTATAAGCTCTAAAATTTTCGATATAACTGAGAAAATTCACATTCATTTTTGCTGACTGAACAAAACATGTGCAAATACCACAAGATAAACCAGGCTATAACCCATGTGTGAAAAAATAGAAACATAAGAAAACAGACACATCTCAAATTTCTAATATATGAATTTGATATACCTATGGTCTATTTTGTTGTAATTTTGGGACATGATTGCTAAAGAATCGTGGATCTGATTGACCTGGAAATAAAACCCACATAATATCATCTTGTCTCAAAATATTACTGGAATAACTCCGAAAACTTCAAACAGAAAAATACCTAATCAATATTCTTGTCTCATACTCACAATAAGCACCAAAAGAAATTCTGTTACACTCTTCTAAAAGGATAAGTTCCTAAATAAATATACACAGGCAAAGGAAACAAACCGTCAACATTTGGGACATGTTGGAGAGCTTCGTCTATCATTTCTTGCAGAGATTTTCCTACTGCATGTGCTAAAAAAATGAAAATGAACAAAGGCAATTTGACTAAGATATTCCATCTCAAAAATAACGACTCATGCACACCAAAAAGAACTAAGCTTCCATTATAGGGGAAAATGGATATCGTTTACAACAATAAGTGCATGTAACATAATAACATGCCACTTTATGACCATAGATCATTCTTAAACATCATAGGAAGACTTACATAAAAAATCACGCTAGATTAGCCAAAGGAGCTTAGCTGGTTCAAAAGCAACTTCTTGCCCCTGTAGGAAACGTAGTATAGCAAAGATGATGCCTGAAAAGTCTCGTTTCTTTGTTTTTATTTACTGTTAAGATAATATCCTAATAAAATATAAAAAAGGTGCAACGATTACCTTCACTCCGTTAAGGATGTACATGCAAGAAAAAAAAACTAATATCAGTAGAAAAAAAAATTCCCATGGGGACAAAAGTAAATTAAATTAACCCAAGTCTATAGCATTTGTAACACTGTAAATCTACGATTTACTCTATGAAGAAAGTATCAAAGCATGTCAATACACATGCGTAAATTAGTTCCAACTCCATTTGTATGTAAACACCCAATTCATGACACACGAAGGTAAATTGTATAAAGTATACAAAGTGAGTTACATCGGTCTATCTTTAAATTTATAGAAATTATAAAAAGATGAATGCAAGAATATAATTGAGCAAAAGAATTGTAATCTTCTCATTTAAAAAAAAAAAATCATCATCCTTCATTTAGTGCGGAGACAAGATGCGCGGACATGGGCATCGTATCCGCGTCGTGTCCGGACACCATGTGCTTGTGTCCGCGTCGTGTCCAGATATCGCGCGGACACGATGCCCGTGTCCGAACACCATGTGGACACGGTGTCTCCGTGCTGCACGGTGGATTTTTTTATTTTTTATTTTTCCTTACTATATAATAACAAATTGAATATAACTATTATATAAACTATAACAAAACTAATTATTAAAGTAGAAAATTTAATCCTACCATTGAAGTTGAACTTCTTCAACGTCCAACTCAGCTCTCCATCCGCCTGTACACAACAACACAACGAGCCAAAATCAACCCATTAAACTCGCTCATGTTCATGTGAAATAGAGAGAAGGAAATACCATGATTTTTTTTGTGGAGATTGGATGCTTACGCCGACGAGAAATCTAGGGAATGCAGCTAGGTTTTTGGTTGTTTTCATTCTTCTATAGAAGGGAGAGTGAGAAGAAGAAATAAATTGATAAACTATTATTTAAACTATAGCAAAACTAATTATTAAAGTAGAAAACTTAATCTTATCATTGAAGCTGAACTTCTTCAACGTCCAACCTAGCTCTCCATCCACCTGCACACAACCACACAACGAGCCAAAATCAGCTCATTAAACTTACTCGTGTTCATGTGAAATAGAGAGAAGGAAATAACATGATTTTTTTGTGGAGATTGGATGCTTACGCCGATGAGAAATCTGGGGAATGCAGCTAGGTTTTTTGTTGTTTTCATTCTTCTATAGAGGGGAGAGTGAAAAGAAGAAATGAATTGAAAACAAATGGAAAATGCTGAAACGACGTCGTTTTGGTTGACGAGACGTGTCAAGGGAAAAACTGCCTCTTTTATATTTGTCAAGATTACAGTCGCTACAATTTTTTGGGTGCATAGTTTCATTGATTCTGATGTTTAGAACAAGATAGTTTTAACGAGGGAGATATATACAGAAAATTCAAAGAAAAGGCGAAGGCAGTAGAAATCGAAGCCACGGCTGTTACCACCATTGCCAGTGAACCACCGAAATCATGAAGATAATGGAGTCATTCAAGCATTTTTAAATTTACTGTTGGATCATGTTCAATACACTTAGATTCAAAACAAATGTTAGTCCCTCTTTGATATCCAATAAATCAAAATTCTTTTTTCTCACACATTTTCAACCGTATATTCACACAATAAAATATTTTGTACGTAAATTGATTTTATTATTATTTTTTTAATCATATATTCTTCAAAAAAAAAAAATACTACTTTAAAACTAATTTTTTTAGAAAAATTTATTTTAATGAATATCAAACATGGGCTTAATGAGACAGAAAAAAAAACGTGTGAAAGATGGAAAGCGCCTTTTAGCCGAAAGGCACTCGTTTCCCTTTTTAGGAGGTTGTGGGCTAAGAAATAAGATTTATTACACCATGTTTGATTCACATTCATACAAAAAAGTATTTTTTAAAACGTATTTTCAATCACATTTTTTAATAAAATAATATTAGACGTAAACTAAAAAAATATTCTTAATTTTTTAACCATATAATTTCAATCAGATCACTGTTTAAAATGCATTCTCTCCCCAATAATGTGCATCAAACATAATATTAAATGAGATGGACATAACCAAGGTTAAGAAGAAAAGAATTAAATGAAAATTAAATGATATGGACATAACCAAGGTTAAGAATAAAAGAATAAAATGAAAAAAAGAAATAAAATTATGGTATCAAAAATTGGGAACAAATTCCAGAAAATGTCAAAATGGCGCATTTTTAATTCGCTTACATGTACTGTACACCACACACTCCGCCACTCCCTCCATTAGTAAAATCCCTAATTTCGTCTCTCTACAAATATATTTGTGTATTTATCTATATCTAGACTAGCTATCTCGTTTCTCTTTCCTTCTCCCTCGTAGGTTTGATCGCCGGAATATTCCAATCGCCGGCGATCTATTCCCTCCCAGAATATTCCACGTTTAGATCCATTTATTTATTGCATAATTACCTTTTTATTTCGTAGTCCAATTTGATCTCCCTTTCTGGTTACTGCTTTTCACGATTTAGATTTTTGTACACGTTAATTAACTATATATACCACATATCTTGTATCTACATGCATATGTGGTGTTTAGGGTTAGGGTTTTAATTGTTGTAGAGGGGGAGGAAGATGTTCAATAAAATCATGAAGAGAGGCCACCGCAAGGTGGCAAAATCGGATGGCACCTCTGTTGATTATGTCTGTGCTCCGACCGGACGGAGCTCCGGTCCTGTCTCTACCTCCAATGTTGTTGTTAACCATGCCTCCCGTGCTGGCCCGCCACCTGTTTCATCCCAATTGCAACAACTTCCTGCCACGGCTGGAATGGTTCCTCTTCCCGGAACCATCGATAATCTACCTATGTTCCGAGATGTCCCAGTTTCCGAGCGGCAGAGTTTATTCTTGCGGAAACTCCAAATCTGTTGCTTCCAATTTGATTTCTCGGATACCCTTAAGATGGTGAGAGAGAAGGAGATTAAAAGACAAACCCTCGTGGAGCTTGTAGATTTTATTCAATCTGGGTCAAGTAAAATTTCTGAAACCAATCAAGAGGAAATGATACAAATGATCTCCTTGAATATTTTCCGTTGCTTGCCCCCAGCCTCCCATGAAAACACAGGGTCGGAAAATATAGACCCCGAAGAGGAAGAGTCTTACTTCGATCCCTCTTGGCCCCATTTACAGTTGGTTTATGAATTACTATTGCGATATGTGGTTTCATCTGATACGGATACGAAGATTGCAAAACGACATATTGACCATTCTTTTGTGTTGAAGTTGCTAGATTTATTTGATTCCGAGGATATGAGGGAGAGGGAGTATTTGAAGACAATTCTGCATAGGATATATGGAAAGTTCATGGTGCATAGGCCATTTATTAGGAAGGCAATAAATAATATTTTCTATCGGTTCATATATGAGACGGAGAGGCACAGTGGAATTGGAGAGCTTTTGGAGATTCTTGGAAGTATAATTAATGGGTTTGCACTGCCAATGAAGGAGGAGCACAAATTGTTTCTTGTGCGGGCTTTGATACCACTCCATAAGCCCAAACCAGTAGCAATTTACCATCAGCAGTTATCCTATTGCATTACTCAGTTTGTGGAAAAAGACTACAAATTGGCAGATACCGTTATTAGGGGTTTGTTGAAGTACTGGCCAGTCACCAATTGCCAAAAGGAAGTTCTTTTTCTTGGGGAACTCGAGGAAGTTTTGGAGGCAACCCAAGCTCCAGAATTCCAGCGTTGCATGGTCCCTCTCTTCAGACAGATTGCTCGTTGCCTCAACAGCTCTCACTTTCAGGTGCAAGAGAAACACTTAGATTCATTTTATCATATGGGTTTCAGGCACATTTACTTTCCTGTTTATATCTTTTTGTTTTGCAAATTTGTTTATGAATCTTATAAGTGTTACATTTTGATGTGCTTGATTAATGCTACTGATTTTCTTCACATGGATTCATGGAATAATGACTTTTATAGAATGCTGATTGGATGGTTAAAGTATTTCTGAATTTGTGGTCTGGATACATCTTTGTTTTAATTATTATAATACATCTTAGAGTCCTAGTATTTTATTTTTTTCGATAACCGACCTGTGGAAGTCCGAACCAACTTGCGTGCAACTAAAGGGGAGCAGGAACGTGTACCTTATCATTAATTTTCACCTACTTCTTTAGATGTGATTTTCGTGACCTGCTCAACTAAAGGGTTGCAGGTCAAAATAAGACAGTTGACATTCAACATCTTTTTGCACTCCAATCTACTCACAATTAGAAACTTTGGAGTTTTGTTGTTTTACCACTACTTCATCATTAGCCGTTTTCTTCTATGCTTGTACGGTTATAATCTATTTAGTAGTTAATTTTTTTTATTTTTTAATAACCGTGGATGTTCGGGTCAGCTTGCGCGCACCTCGACTAATCCCACGAGGCTTGAAGTTTACGATCGGATACTCATCTCGGTGGCCCTGAGGGGATTTGAAATGGTCACCAATTGGGGAGCGGACCTTGCCCAAGGTCTGACCAATCGAGCAACTCCTCAGGGGTAGTTAATTGATAAATTAGATATCATGCTTAGTTTGATACTGAGCAGTAGAAAAATGTAGTGCTTAGGAACCTTGTATCCGATCGCTATCCTAGGCCAGAAATGGTCTTTGAATCTCATCTGGATCTTTTTCGACTAGTAGAATTCATCAAATGGGTTTTTGAAAATTCTTGTATTGCTTAATTTAATACTCTTGAAGGTGTTTTCTATGAAAAGCCTACCTATAAACTCGGGTTAAAGTTGTAGAATAGTTAGTTATCTTTCTTATGGTTGGACTTAGTTACAAGTTAAGGTTGTTACTGCACTAGAAGATGTTCTCAAATAATTAATTGTCAATTATCGAGTGAAAAAATAAAACTAGTAGCGGTATTTGGAACGTATTAGTTATATAGCCCCTGTTTGAGCCTCATTTTGGGGGAAATAGATTTTGCAATAGTGATTTTTTTTGGAGAGTGTGTGGTTAAAAAGTAAGTAAAAGTTTTGGGTTTACATATAAAATTATTTTATTGGGAGAATGTATCGTTGAAAATGAGTTTGGAGAAAAATGAATTTCTAGAGAATGGCGCTCAAACAGGAGCATATTTGCAACATAAATTTATGGTCTGCATGATCACAAAAAGCATCCCATTCCAAGTTATGCAAGGAAGAGGTGTTATTTTGTCCAATTTCATGCATCTATAACACAGCCAGTTTTTGCATTGAATTTGCATGCATGAGCAATTGCAAGGAGGCATTGTTTGTATGTTTTTGTCAGATATGACACGAGGAGAAGAATTTGGAAACCTCTGCATATTGAAAATATATTACACCAATTTTTCTTTTTACATTGTGGAACATACAAGAACTCTAAGTGACTGGGGGTTATTTCAATCTTTGTTGGAGGTAGCTTGGTTGCTTTTTAGAATATATGGCATAATTGCGTTTTTCCTGAAGCCCAGAACTTTATTTGCCCCTAATAATTTATTTAGTAACTATATATTTTGAGAGTAAAAATGCATCACTTTCCATGTGCTATATGTTGGAAACTATTTCTCCATGCTATTAGAAAGAAAATAGAATTATTTGATAAGGTGTAACTTGAGAACACAAAGTTGATCAAATAAAAGTTTCTTACTGGGATTATATTCTTTGAAATTACTGTGACTGATGTGGCACCACAATATACTTTTATCTTAAGACGTGGTTTTTACAATATTTTTCTTTGAAGCTTTTGAAATTCTTTGGAAATTAAAAATTGCTACATAGATAAAGATTTAAAAAACTCCATAAATATATTTCCTTAGTTTTTCTCTTATTTAACTAAACATAATAGTTTGACATTGTGACTGAATGAATCTGAGATTGGGAACATGCAGAATCAGCACTAAACTTCCCAGTCAGTTTAGCTTGAGATCTCCTCTCTGTGGGATGTTGGGTTGGTTTGTGGCTTTGCTCGTTTGCCGCCCTAAAATAAATGGTGTTGTGCCACTCCAACAAGTCATGGATTTAATCAAAGTTCTATTGGTCATTGGCTATGTTTTTGCACTTCTGTGGCCCAGGATTTTTATTGAGAAAAAGTTGTCTGCTGGACAGCTAGTATATATTGTACCAAGACAAGAATATAACTGCTATTGTATATATTTTTAGTTGTTTACTGATTGGAAAGTGATATTTCAGTTCTTGGAGATGAAAAGTTCAAGTTGCATTGAGAGCCAACTACAAATTTGGTTTGATTATTAGGAGTTTATCTTTTTAATAGTAAGTCATACTTGTATAGGGTCTGGATCCTAGGTTTTATTTTTCTTCCACTTTGTGCACGCAGAAAGAAGAGGAAATAAATCGCATATCTGTTGATTAGAGAGAAAATTATTTGTTCTAAAGTTGTTTTATCAATGATCTTAATTGAGGCAGTCTTCATAGTATTTTCTGAGGCAAAGTAATTTTTCAGGTTGCGGAACGAACACTCTTTCTGTGGAATAATGAACATGTAGTAAGCTTGATTGCCCAGAACCGGAATGTCATTTTGCCAATTATCTTCGAGGCTTTAGAAAAGAATATCCAGTCCCACTGGAATCAGGCAGTACATGGTCTTACTGTCAACGTTCGGAAAATGTTTTTGGAGATGGATGTGGAGTTATTCGAGGAATGCCAAAGGCAATATGCAGAAAGGGAAGCAAAGGCAAGAGAGTTGGAAGAAGAACGAGAACTGATGTGGCAGAGATTGGCCGCTACTGCTGCTGCACAAGAAGGCTGAAGGGATATGGCTATTGCTTTTTTGGAATGCAATGAATAGTCCCAATCCAAGATTGAAAGGCGAACCCCTTTCCCCAATGGTATTTCATTTTTAATGTTCGTTCCTTTTTTATTTTGATTTGCCCAGTCATTAAAGATTGCTTGTTAAGCACAGCTAGTAATGTAACTTAGATGTATCGATATGTGCTGCAGATTAAGATTGGCTTGTGAAGTATTTCTTGCATTTGGTTTTTACCATATTTTTTTTTAAATAGCAAGATTTAATTTCTTTGAAGGAAAATTGCATTCATAGTTTTCAGTTGATGACTAAATGACTGCTGGTAGAATTTTATTTGAAATGAAGTGAAACCACCCTCTTTAAAATCGATATTCTATTCTATAGTTAAATTAAAGAAATAAATAAGAAAATCAAATGTTTGATGCAAGTCTTGTATTGTCTAGCTGAAGTATGTGATTTCGTCGCTTCCTCAACTCACTTGTCTCGTCTTTCCTTGGTAATATATTCTTTGCCAAAATCTACTCGACTCATTTTACACTTCTAAGTTGGACAGGGATGGAATAAAGGGAACATTTTTTATTTTTATTTTTTTGTATTATTGGACTGAAATAATAAAATAAAAAAATTACCAACGAAAAATTAAATGGTCTTGAGATAGCCCTCAGCTAAGGTTGAGGGCTACCCCTCCATACGCCATTGAAATCAGACAAAAATTGAAAATAGAGATGTGTGATAAAATTATTACGTTAATGTACGTATTGAATATATTACATCGTCTTTCGACCCCCACAACAATAGTTATATGCACCGTATGGATCAGGGAATACGAGGTTGACATGAATGTTTTTTATTTATCATTTATTACATTTAAATTAAGCCTTTAATCCTCATTGGTGCTAATATAATGAAATGATTTCTCCTTCAAAGTTGGAAGTTCAAAGAAGTTACAGTGAGATGTACAGTTGAATTTTGTTTTATTCGTTCTTTTTTGTTAAGAGGGTTTTTTCTTCTGAGATAATATTTGAATGTAACTTCTTGAAATTCCGATATTTTTGCGTCTTTTTATTAAAAAGCCAATAAAATGAAATGTGGAACAAAGTAAGCGATAAATAAAAGATATTCCTTTTGTTTTGGCATTTTCCTGATCGCTTCCTTCTTTTCTTTTCCATTTTTTTTTTT
>CAIGRH010128541.1:0-15253 GCA_903798295.1 Fraxinus nigra | reverse complement strand
CCTCAACTTTTCAAAATAATAAAAATATGGCATGTAAAATAATTAAATTCTATTCTAAAATTTCTGAGCGTCACAGAAATCCATTAAAATCTAATGAATGCATTAAAAATATATAAAATAGAATTATGTTAAAAAATTATGAATTCAATTGAATTACATTCCATTCAAATCCATAAATCTTAACAAATTCATTAAACTTTGAGTTGAGAAGAACCTCCTTGATCTACTAAGATCAAAAAATAGTTTAACAAAATCCATAAAATATTTATATCATTTTAAAATTTACTGAAACATATATAAACTCGATACCTCGGGTAACACCTTTCTCTATTAAAGTATTATAAAATGATGAATTTACAATCATCTTTTAAAAAAAAAAGGAAAGAAGGGAAAAAATAAATAAATAATTGTAATTGTAATCTAAAATTTTTCAAAAAAGTGCAATGAAATTCTAATTAAAACAATTAAAAGAAAGAAAGAAAAACCACCACCGCCATATGCGATGCATTTAAATACAAACCTACATCCTAAATCAAGTCTACGTAATTATATTCAGATCACAATTTTTAATTCTTGCACCATATTTTAATTGTATTTAAGGTTCTTAATCTTTACTCATTATAATACTTATGTTTCAAACGATTTTTCATATCATTCTTATCCTCAAATTTTCCATTAATTAATATATTTTGTATTGATAATAGCTTTATGTCCAAAACTCCGTTGAAAGAACATAAAACAACTTATATGCCTATTATATGTTTTAAAAAATAAATAAATAAATAAAAAGTGGAAAGAAATATTTTTTTTCTCATTTCAAAGCATGAGAGCAAAATATTTTAATATAAATCATCATCATGGATGACATGTACTAATTAATAAAAAAATGAAGATAAGAATTTGACTAAAAGAAGAAGTTAATAAAATAATTATTACAATGAGCAAAGATTAAAAAATTTAATTACAATTAAAATGTTGTATACGAAATAAAAATTGTGATGAA
This sequence comes from Fraxinus nigra, assembly GCA_903798295.1. Taxonomy (NCBI): domain Eukaryota; kingdom Viridiplantae; phylum Streptophyta; class Magnoliopsida; order Lamiales; family Oleaceae; genus Fraxinus; species Fraxinus nigra. The sequence goes on along the minus strand of CAIGRH010128541.1, from coordinate 14,250 downwards.
AATATAACCACCCATCAAATCCATAATCCCAAAAACTGCTAATCTCGTTTCCTCGCGATTCAAAGATGCCAAGTAGCTAGCCTGTAGATGAAAAAGTTGGATTAGATAAGGGAAAGATTTACATCATCATTCTTATAGGAACTAAAACATAAATGTCATGGAAAACCTTCACTAGTGTTTTTGGCTTGATAATTTGAAAGATTACTAATGCATATAGATGTAGATACTTGAGAACCAGATTAATGCGTACATAAACTTTAATTCTGGAAGTTTTTGTTAGATATGTTGTTAGTTGCAATACAGTAAAGTGCAGAAAAACTTATCGACTGATCGAGTCTCATGATAGCACGATGTCCTAAAGCGAAATTGCCCGTCGATAACTGTTGCGACCTCTGTGGATAATTACATTCAGGATACAACGATCAAATAAATCAATTGTGTAGCAATCACAAAATGAATTTCAGAACCCTCAAGTGTACTCTAGAAGATATGTAAAATTGAGAATAATATATATTTTGTAATAAGAAGATAGAATTTCGTTTTGTAGTAGTTTTTTTCAATGTCCAGATGTTTGTTTATATAGGCCCAAAAACTGATGTAACTTCTTCCACCATGATCTAGTATTATTTGCAGTTTTATGGATAGTGGTAATGAGTTGTTAATACTGAACAGTTAAAGCTGTCATATTTTACTGGCTAGTTGATTCATTAAATAATTCCGAAAATGAACAAAAAGAAATTATTTATTTAGAATCAAAGACCTTTTAATATAATGCATGAGGCGTGACTCGAACCCTTGACCTCCCGCACAAATTCCACACTTTTTACCAATTGTGTACTTCATCTTAATTTATCATTTCTTTCACATATTATATTTATTGTATAAATATCTAACAGTTTTCATAGACAAGCTCTTAGCTTAAAATACCAAAGAGCCTCGACTAAATTAGTGTCAGAAGATACTGTACTAGATGGGAAAATTCTGTTGGATCACCATTGGAACAGAAGCTAAAAGTAAGTGTATGTGAAGGGCTTGAACAATCCATGAGAAAAATAACGTGGCAGCATCAAAATGGATTCATTGACATTTTAGGAAACCTCAATAAAATACCTAACTCTCCAGGCCACCCAACTTCTTAGATTTGGAAGAAGGGAACAATAAGAAAAGGACAGTGGTGAAAAAGATAAGGACATTGTTTTTTTAAGCAAAACACCAACACATCTTCAGTTGATTTTTTAGCACCACCAAGGAAAGTTGAAGAGAAATAGGATTCCATAACCATATCATAAATCAAAATCTACAATAGTGAAAAGGATGGGGTATAAACTTAACCTCTCCCAAGGAACATATAAAAAGAATGAAATAAATAGGAAGGTACTACTTCCCATACATGATACATAGATAAAGTACGAAAATAACACCGTTGACTTCTAAAATTTGGAAGATTGTATTTATCAAAACAAGAGCATAGATTCGACGAGAAAGATTGAGATGTCCATACTCTTGCTAGTGGTGTTAATCCCAACCCTCATATTCGCCACTTGGTTCCCCTCATATGTGAACAAATTGTATTATGATCAAATGAGGTAACATTTAATGTGTCTGAGAATACCATAAATAGGCTATGATCCTCCACCTCGAGTGATACAGTGAACCTGCAAATGATGAATCTATGTCCACCCAAAGATTTGATAATCTTAGTCGTCGAACAAGTAATATCCCATCCAAAGTAGCTTGTAACTCAACCTCTAGAATAAGATAATTTTCATTTGAAAAGGAGAATGCCTGAATAAAGTGTCCACCCTGTTTTCGAATGATACCCCACCACTAACAAATTATTCATTGACGCATCCATCAATTTGATTTTGCGAGATCTCATCCTTGGAGTATGCAAAAGAACTAATATAGGGCGTGATGGGGAAAAGAATTAGAAAAATACTAAATAGTGGGACGATATCTATATCTACACGCAATGGATAGACAAAACAAACGATCTGTATGAAGAAGTAAAATTATGTTGTAAACTCCCTGGATGATCTGTTGAAACTCCATAATAATATCTCATGCTTCGCATCATTCTTCGCAGCCCATAAAAATCAAAAAATCTGAGAAACGCAAGTTCGACCTTAATAACACCTAGAGGGGAGGTGAATATGTGAATAATGCGGAATTAAAATTTATCACGAATTAAACAGTAACAAGTTACTTTTAATTCTTATCNTGATGAGGTTTTAATGAACATGGAAAACTGAATTCGACGAATTTTAAATACTCGTGGAAAACCCCCCCACCTCACCTCACTCAATAAATAATAATAGAAAAAAGGTTATTGGAAAACTGAGAAACGCAAGTTCGACCCTAACAACACCTAGGGGGGGGGAGAGGGGGGTTGAATATATGTATAATGCGGAATTAAAAACTATTACGAATTAAACAGCAACAAGTCACTTTTAATTCTTATCTAAATGATTAATCAAGCAAGTCAGTTTAGTCCTAAGTCTGAATATTCGCAGTTTGTATAATCAATTAAAATAATGAAAGTAGTAAACAACACCATAATGATCACGGAGAAACCCAATTGGGAAAACTACAGGCACTTTGTTAGTTAATCCACTATAAATGAATATAACAACTTACAGTCTACCAAACTAGACGACTCATACTATCTGATTTCCCAACTACATTTCTAACAGCTCTCTCTGGATCCTGTGCTCCCCTACACCAATCCTTAGTTGCAGTTGTCAAATCTTTCCGTGGAATCTGCTACCCTACAACACTCAAAGCGTTGTGAATTCGTCTATCACCAGTGGATCAGGAAGAATGACCCGTTCTTCACAGACAGGAACTCCTGTCAACTCCTTTAAATCTTCAGAACTCTGACCAGATGGATATGAAGTAATGGTTTGGTATTTGGATAATGCTCTCGATATTTTTCTCACCAAAGAATCTCACATGAATGAAGGTTGAATGCTGTGATATGAAGGAATCACTCTCTCAGATAAAGCTCTTTCAATTGTTCAACCTTAGAAAAAGTACATTTGAATTTTGGTATATATAGGTAGGTTAGAAAACGAATGGGCCAAGTAAAAAACCTTAAAATCGCGAAATAAAAATTTCTCGAACAGCATTGTCGCTCGAGCAAGGGCCTAGCGGCAGTCGACGACAGCCTATCGCTCGAGCGAAGGAGGGATGAGGTCTAGCGATGATATTTCTGCTTTTGTAGCTCGAGCCAACCCTTGCCGACAGTCTAGCGAAAATCCACACCATTTTCCTCCTTATTCCAAATTCGAAACCCTAGACATACCAACTAACCTTTCAACAAATTGCACATTACTCCTTGAAGTTTTACATCATATCAAATTAAGTCATTTTATCCACAAAATTTACCAATTACAAAATCAACTAAAACCTAACAAATTTCCCATTTGACATTCTGTGACAAAACTAATCTAAGTCAAGATATTAATCAAAAGAAAGTTACAGACTCAAAAATAATGACACAACCTACAACTACAAACTGTCTTGAACGAAATCTGTACTACATGTTCCTGGAATAGACAACTCAAATACCAGTACAAAATGTGTGAAAATTGGATCAATGATAATCACAGTTCAAACAATTCAATTGTAAGTGTCATTTAAGTAATTGTAACTCACAAAACATATTTTTCAGTTTTACATCACAAACTAAACTAAGACATACAACATACCAAAATGAAACATTGACACTATCAAAACATCAAAAACTTAATTTAGCCAAATTGAAATTAAACAAATATGCATTTGCTCTCTCTAACTGCAAATTCTCAAAGTGTTTAAGTAGTAGGTAAATGTATCTATATCTCACCCCAACGACCCCTCAGACATAAAATAATATCAATTTTAAATATAGCAAAATGTTAGTTACATCCAGATTCTAGAAAAATCATACATCCTGTAAGCAGAAAAATATAGATTCCAGAGAAAAACTGCCCAAATCAAAATATCTACTTCCCATTTTTGTCACAAAATGACAATGGGTAAGCACTGACAGCATCATCAGAGTCTGTCCTCTCCTTTGAAATATCATCTCAGTGGCAACGATTCCATTGTAGACCACATTGTATGTATTCGTAGGCACCCCAAAGTGTGGCAAAATCGGTAATATGTCGATCAACAGTGGAATAAACATGTGTAATATCTGCCATCATACAAGCCTGTTGCTCGATAAGCACGGTCATCTGTCCCAAAAGAGTGACTGACGGGTCGATGGAAGCAGATGCGGAAGGAGTAGACTCGGGAGGAGGAAAAGATACTGACTTAGAAGGAGGAAGAGCTGAAGAAGAAGAAGGAATATCAGTGGACTGTGGAGCATTAGAAAAAGAAGGAAAATCTTAAGGGTTAAAAGAGATTAGGTCATCGATAGGATCGACCGGCACAGTCAGATCAACATGTGGATGTGCTGGCTCAAAGAAGCATGTGACCTGCTCTGGGCTATGGTGGTATGGCCAATCGATCGAGAAACCGATCACGGAACCCCTTCAGGAAAGCTAGCTCCTAAGTCTGTAACTAACATATAGATAAGACAAGCATAAGGTAACCCAACTCGAGTTCTCATGGTCTGGAATGTCCTCAAAATTTGATGGCATATGAAAGAAGGCAGATCAATAGAATTGCCATACAGAAACCGAGCATTCTCCATAGGTAATGAAAAAGTATTAGAAACTGGCCACAAATTTGTACACACAATACGCAACAAGATCTGTCGGTCAATGGGTAAAGATCCAGTGCGTATCGCACCTAGACTGCCATCTACCAATGTGTTAAGCATCGTGGAACGGACTAAAGTGTCTGGAGGAAGAGAATTGGGAGTCAGATATAGAAATATGGGGTGGATGACTCTCGGAATATGAATAAGGCAAGAAATGACATACAGAATAATCTTAACTACCCGACCCTGAAGAAAAGCCCTAAAAGAAGAGCCACTAACATTACGGATGTTAGCATAAAACTCTTGAACTAAAAGACTCGGTGGGGGTGTAAAATCAACTAAGAGCAACGAGGTCGGGGGATATGTCAGACATGATGACATCATGCTCAAAAAGGACGGGGCGTAATGAGAATTGTGACCCAAAAACATCTTGGGCTACAACAGAAACGAACACAGTTCGACTAAATAAGGTCGAAGTACTAGGAGTAGATGGAGTAGTGCGTGCTCTCTTGGGTGGCATCTGAAAGAATTGAATAAAAAACTCATTAAAATCTCGATATAAGACAAATGAACTCATGATATGCATGGCATGCATGAATGCACACAAAACGAGGCGAAGAAAGTGACATGCAACGTGCCCTATCATGAATGCATGACGACTACAATGATGGCTAGACGTAGGTGATGTCATGATGTGTGCCGTGATGTCTAGACGCAGGAACGTGATGTCATAACATGGTGACGTGAAGTCACCGTGCGGTGCCAAAACCAAGCACAACCATGCACACTGACACCTAATGCGCTAGTGGTGAACGTGGTTCGGTTTGGACGGTTTGTGCCATATTTTCAACTCAAACCATTTCATGCGGTTTGAAATTTTTTCAAACCAAACCAAATCAAACCATAATTTGTGGGTTAGTTCAATTTTAATCCATGGTTTACCTATCGACATTATAATAATATATATAAAATAAGTTAACATATAAATTTAAACGATAGCTAATAATGTTAAATATTAAATTACATTTATCTTTCCCATGAAACCCGTGAATAAATTGTTTTCAAAATTGTTTGTTAAAAGATGTTAATAGAATGAATATATCTTTTTTCTTTTTTATTTACCTTCTCTTGGTTGCCTTTCATATTGTCATATAGTGGTTAGTAAAATAAAGTTACATCCTGCTATAATAGTTTGGTTAAAACTCATTTGTCCTACCAGTGAGATGACAAACAAGGACTAAACACGATATGTTTAAATGTACAACAAAAACAGCCTATGATAACGTTCAAAAACAACCTACTACAACAAAAACAGCATACGACAAAACGTTGCCGTAGGCCTACGGCAACGTTTGGACGTGTGTTATAAATCGAGGTATTGTCGTAGAGTAAATTTTGGAATTGCATAAAAATGACTCCTTGTGAATAAAAATATTGTGTACATTCATTTCCGAAAAATATATTGAAAAGGATAGTACAACAACTTCTAACATAATGATTCAGTATGTAACTTATAATTAATCATAGTTATACTAAATGAAAAATCTGAACTCTTTCGAGTATTACATGTAAGAATCATCTCCATATTGAAATCAATGTTAGCTGCTGCTTCTCACTAAATCCTCTCTATTCAATGATGGGGTCAACCAACTATTTACCTTAACGACTTCCTACCATCCCTTTGAGCCAATCAATCAAGTTTATCTGGATTTAGTAAAGAGAGTTAGGAAATGTAAGTATGTTGCTATAAATATAAGTATATACTCCAGGGGAAGAATTAGTTCACCTCCCTTTAAGTCATTTTGTCCACAAAATCCAATTACAAAATCAACTAAGACCTAACAAATTCCTCATTTGACATTCTGTGACAAAACTAATCTAAGTCAAGACATTAATCAAAAGAAAGTTACGGACTCAAAAATAATGACACAACCTACAACTACAAACCGTTTTGAACGAACTCTGTAGTACATGTTCCTGAAATAGATAACTCAAATACCGGTGCAAAATGTGTGAAAATCTGAACTCTTTCGAGTATTATATGTAAGAATCATCTCCATATTGAAATCAATGTCAACTACTGCTTCACTAAATCCTCTCTATTCAATGATGGGGTCGACCAACTCTTTACCTTAACGACTTCCTACCATCCCTTTGAGCCAATCAATCAAGTTTATCTGGATTTAGTAAAGAGAGTTAGGAAATGTAAGTATGTTGCTATAAATATAAGTACATACTCTAGGGGAAGAATTAGTTCACCTCCCCAGGTGGTCTGGAATAGTCGACATGGCTCCTTCCAGTAATTATTTCCATGAGAAGAATTCCAAAACTATACACATCATTCCTCTCATTAAGTACTTGCATAGTCAGGGAAGACATATCTGTAGCAACATGCGTAGTCAGATATAGAAAAATAAAACTATATTTCGTGTTGATTGCTTAAAGAAATCAAACTATTGAAGTCAACAAGGAAAAAACACAAATGTTCCCATCACTCGTGTTGTAATGTAGCTTTTCTCGGATCCTAGAAGTTTGGCAAGTCCAAAATCTGAAACTTTCGGGATCCATTTCCTTTCTAGAAGAATGTTGCTAGACTTCACAACACGATGCACAACAAATGGCACCAATCCTTCAAGCAAGTATGCANAGCAACATGCGTAGTCAGATATAGAAAAATAAAACCATATTTCGTGTTGATTGCTTAAAGAAATCAAACTATTGAAGTCAACAAGGAAAAAACACAAATGTTCCCATCACTCGTGTTGTAATGTAGCTTTTCTCGGATCCTAGAAGTTTGGCAAGTTCAAACTCTGATACTTTCAGGTTTCATTTCCTGTCTAGAAGAATGTTGCTAGACTTCACATCACTGTGCACAACTTTGGGCTCCAATCCTTCATGCAAGTATGCCAGTCCAAGGAAAAATTTACCAACTCATATATGTTACAGAAAACTCATATAAGTAGAAGTAATTCTTGAAATCAATACATACACTAACTAATTACAACTCTCACCAAAGTTTCTATAGTTAGCTCAGTTACTGTAAGCAAAATCTCGTCTTTCAAAGGCGTCAAAGCTTGGAACGTAAAAATGCAAGTTCTTCATCAGAAACCTTTACATCAATGTATACTCTGGTTGAGGTCGACAGTCTTGCAGCTAGTTGATGCTTACACTGAAAGGTCACACATAAACATATAAGCTGCATAATAAGCGTCGAAAGAAGTAACTAAAATTATGGAAAATAATAGAAGCAACAAGCAAATCTTACACAAAGATGTTCCCCTCTATTCACAATGTCATAGAAGAATGAATAAAATGAACAATAGTGTTCGGGGAAGCATAAATATTCTTCCTTCCTCTGTGATTCTTCCACAACCTGGAATATTAACATTTTTGCGTTTAAAGAAAGAAGAGGAGATATGATCCATCATTAATGACAATTATTCTAACCATCACTTTAACCCTATCTATATTTTTCATACTGAGTCTCAACATCGAGTAAAGTGGGGTGGTTGCTCTATGCTGATAGTGAAAGCAAATTTTGTGAAACCTAATTACCAAAAAATAATTCACTCGGTCAATTCCAGCTCTAAATTAAAACAATGGCACGATTTTAAAGCTTGAAAATAAATAAAATATTTCTAAATCTTGAGGAAAAAACAAACAAAAAATTAGAGATACAAACCAAAAACAAACCACATTCTTTCACATCTACAGTCTCCATTTCTATAACAAAACTCAACCAAATAAGCAAAAATAAATAAATAAATAAAATCGAAGTATTGAAGAGGTGATTAAAGTCGAAGATCCCAAATTCTGATTCCGTCCGATTGACCCATGGTCGCGGACCACCTGGGCTGCCTTTCCCTCTACATGGCGCATCCAGCCCAACCATGGGCATTCCTCAATTTCGTCCAGAACTCGATCGATTTTTGGCTGCAGTTAAGCATTTGTGCGAAAAATTAGGTGCTCACGATTGTGTGATGAGGTGAGGCTGAGGCTGTTGGTGGTCGTGTGGTTGGTTGTTTTTGGTGGGCGTGGTGGTTGTTGGTGGTTTTGTCCGGTGGGCGTGGTGCCGAAGGTGGAAGTAGTGGATTGGAGAGGGAATGAAGAGAGACGCGGGTTTGAGGTGTACTAATTTGGTTCCTATTGTTTTTCTTTCTTTCTTTCTTTTGTGGGCTATTGGGTTGGGATGTGATGGATTCATTTAAATGGACACGAGTATTATTTGCAACATTTGATAAACGTTAAGAAAGGTAAGACTTTTCGTAACGTTTGATAAACGTTGTTAAAAGTCATCTTTAGCAACGTTTATCAAACATTACGAAAGTCTTACATTTCGCAACGTTTGATAAACGTTGCTAAAGGTGAGGCTTTTCGCAACGTTTGATAAACGTTGATGAACATTGCGAAAAGTCTTACATTTTGCAATGTTTGCTAAAGGTAAAACCTTACGCAACACTCAATAAACGTTGCTAAAGGTATCTACAGCAACATTTTTCTAAAAAACTTTGTCAAAACTCATTTATTTATATCAATGACAACATTCACTTACTAAAATGTTGTTAAAAGACCCTTTTGGCAACATTTGTCAACAAATGTTGTCTTTTTAATGTTGCAAATGAGGATTTTTGTTGTAGTAAGAATGATAGAGTTTAGATTTATTTAAACTCATTTTGTCCTATAGGAAGATGAAAAACAAGAACTGAACATGATGTGTTTTAATGTAGAAAGAATGATAGAGTTTAGATTTATTGGAAATTGACAAATTTTATTCTCTAACAACTTTACAAAAGTAGAATGTAATAGTACTAGTTGAGGAACTTTGACATTTTCACACGATCAATACACTCTATCATTTATTATTTCTAAACGACAAACAATTCATTAATCACCTAAGCACACAAATAGTCATTTTTTAATCCAAATCACTCACAAGTGTATAATAAGTTAAAAACAACAAATAAAATAAAAAATAATGAGGAAAAATGACTTGAATGAGAATCTAAGACTTATCAAGAGAGAAGAGAGAAAGGGTGATATAGGTAGAAATTAGCAGACTAACAAGCAAAAGATGACTAACGACATTTTGTTCAACAGTGGCAGACAAGCTTCAAATGTTTGAGAAATGAGAGTTTAGGTAGCTTCTAAAGTTGTGGACATGATTTGATGTCGTAGTTTTATTGTATTATGATTTGAATTGTAAAAAAAAAAAATGCTTTTTTCATATGATTTAGGATTAATTTTAGTTTAGATTAGTCATCGGATCACGCCATGTGTTGTGGACTTATAAAACTATCGGCCAATATTGATGAACTTAATTTATTTTACATGATTATTTTAATTTGTATTGCTAAATTGGTATTTTTTTTTTCTAAAAAGTGAAAACTTTAAAATTTGTAAGTTACTAAAATTATTTTTTAAATTAAAAATTAAAAAACGGTTCGGTTCGGTTCGATTTTATGCGATTTTTGAAAATTGAAACATAAACCAAACCATTTTGAAAGGTTTGGTTCGGTTTGAAGGAAAAAAAATCGCGGGTCCACGTGGACTCGAACCAACGGTTTCAAACTAACGGTTTCAGTTTGGTTTGCGGTTTCATGATTTTTTTGTGCACCCCTATAATGCACGAACCAACCTAAACATGCAATCAAATCAACACAATCCACATTCCAAAACAACCACCCAACACTCCAACACGCAAGCTGACCCCAACACAACCAAGAAACAAACATCTAACTTCAAAAAAAACTCTTCTACACTCGACAAAACGCCAAAGCGTCCCAATGTCAATCAATCAAGGTCGATCAACCAACGAACAACCTTGACTTGAACAAAAATGCACCAACGTGACCATCCCAACGGTCACAGCACAACTCAACACTCATCAACGCCTCATTCAACACACAACACATCCAATCTACTCTATGAACATTAATTCACAATGAGAAATGCCAAAATTATGCCAAAAACCTCTATGTGTGTAGCAAAATCGTGCAAAATGATGATAATCTAGCATAAAGTCCTAAATATGTAGTGCAATATCTAATACATACTCAAGAATGCCCAAACAATGCAAAAATTTGACAAAAATTGCAAATATAGCAAAAAGCCAAAATTTTTGAGTTTTACCTTTGAAGATCAAGGATTAGGTGAATAATCACGTCCAATGAAATATTTGTAGTGTGAATAGAGTGGGTTAGGCACCAGTTTCACGTGGGATAACAAAAATATGAAAAAATCAAGACAGAAAATGGGAAAATGCATGAAAACCCTTAAAAGTAACGTTAAAACTAAAAAATACGAGCTATCGCGCGAGCAACCCTCGAGTGATAAGTGAGCGAGGCAGCTTCTGTTGCTGTCGCTCGAGTGTGTTCCAGCGATAAGCTGGCGACAATTGATAAAAATAGCACCAAAATTTTAAAAATTAAGAAAAATAGAATTTTTTCAACAATAATACAGTACTATAAGCAACTCGAGCTCTCGACACTTCGATGATTAAAATCAAGCATGCAATCACTAGTCGAGCAAAATTAAAAAGAATTTCCCACGTACTGAGTTAAGTTCAAGATGGAGTAAGGTGTATAAATGACCCATGCCTATAATGTGCCATTATTTTCTCGTGAAAATGACTCCAAACCTTAAATTTGTGAGAAATGACATGCAAACATCACTGTTAAATAAGTATGATCCCTACTGATGAAAGTCAAGCTCGAATAAAATTTAAGATCTGAAAACGAGCTCAATTATATGATAATTTTTCTTTTCTCCCCCTGAATATGAGCATATAACATTTTTATCACTTTTCTTGTGAATAACATCTTATGTGTAGACACATGTCTAAGCGACTAAAATGACCCATATAACTAGCTTTTGGCCGATTAACCCAAGTCAGATGACTATGGGTACTTTACCAGTCAATCCACTATAAATGAATATAACAACTCACAGTCTACTAGACTAGACGATCTGTACTATCTGATTTCCCGACTGCACTCCTAAGAGCTCTCCCTAGATCCCGTGCTCCCCTACACCAATCTTTAGTTGCAGTTACCAAAGCTCTTCATAGAATCTACTACCTTGCAGCACTCAAAGCCTTGTGAATTCGTCTATCACCAGTGGATCAAGAAGAACAACACGTTCTTTACAGACATGACCTCCTATCAACTCCCCTAGATTTTCAGAACTCTTACCGAATATATAGGAAGTAATGGTTTGGTATTTGGATTATGCTCTCGATGTTTTTCTCACCAAAGAATCTCACAAGAATGATTGAATAATGTAATATGAAGAAATCACACTCTCAGATAAAGCTCTCTCAATTGTTCAACCTTAAAAAACGTACATGCGAGTTTTGGTATATATAAGTAGGTTAGAAAACGAATGGGCCGGGTAAAAAGCCTTGAAGTCGCGACGCAATATGTTGTTTTGCCTGTATTCCAACTAGCTTCAACCTCCTCCTGCTAAACTTGAATATGGAACTGATTTAGGATGAGGGTTTGTATAATATCATTGTGGTAAATGGGAGTTAGGGACTAGGTGGGGTTCGTTGGAGAAGTATGAGATTTTTTTAATTTTTAATTTTTCTTTCTTTCTTTAATTGTTTTAATTGGGACTTGTTTGCAATTTTAAAAATTTAAGACTATAACTGCAATTATTTTTTTATTTCCTTTATTTCTTCTCTTTTTTTTATTTAAATATGATGGTAAATTTGTTATTTTACAGGATGGTTTGTTTTACACAATGTTTGGTTGATTTGATAGTCTATTGCGCCAAAACGAAAAAGATATGGTTGATTCTCAAACATGAAAAGGATAAGGGTTTTTGTGCCAATTATCCTAAAAAATATGATAAGTGACTTATTCGTAAAATTTTAAAGTTTAAAACTTAGAAGGAATCTTTTAATTTTCTAGGGACGAATGTGAAAATAAATAAAAATATCCCGTTAGAAGAAATCTTTTAAATTTCTGGGAACGAATGTTAAAATAAAAAAACTATTCTGTCAGCTTAAAAATTATTTTTTAAGTAAATAATAGTGATTATTATGTTGTAAAAAGAGAGAAAAGAGAAGGGAGAATAAAAGTCAATAGACTTGTGTGTATTGTAATGAGAATCAAAATCCTATATTTATAGAGAATGAATAAGGATACATATACAGTAATATCTAGAACTGCATGGGTACAATTGTCATTCACCAATAACTTACCATTTACAACACTTCCCATTGAATGACACATTACAAAATATCTATCTTCTTGATACGTTATTTGGCAAAAATCTGATGGGACAAAAATATCAACAACAAAGAATACAAATATAAAGAGTAATAAACTGTTGTCTCGTTAAAACATTGTCAAGAAAATCCAGTAGGATAAAACTTGATCGAAGGAAAAAGAGTATAGTTACCCCAATTGATTTCAATTCTTGTATCAAACGATCCATGTCTTATATGTCAATGTCTTCAATATTGATATCTTATACATCAATCTCTTCGAAAAAATTCAGAGAGACAAAACTTGATGACTACAGTAATATGATGATTCGAAAAATAGCTCTTGTTGATTTCTTCAAAAGTCTCATATATATTAGGGTATTAATTTGAGGGTTAATATCTTTTAGGTTATAGACATTCATTACACGAAGAACATGCCTCGTTAAAACCTTATTAGGAAAAACCTTGTGGGAAAAATTCTAATGAAGGAAAAAAAGTACATTTATTCATTTGAATACGCCACAAAAGTTGCTTCAATAAAAATCATGCCAGGAAAATCCAATGGGACAAAATCTCGATCAAGGAAAAAAGAGTACAACGCTTGTTTACTCCCCTCACGATAATATTACTTAAATTATATGCTTCAAGCATATTAAATATTTCAACCAAACATTAATAGCCATGCCAGATGAGTTGGCTATAATCAAATTTATTATATGCATGTCAAATTTCATGCATTGTCAGACTAATAAATTAGAGACAAATTACATCCACCATGTGATAATTTATCTATTTACACAAGTTTTTGCGGGATTCATTATAAAGAGTAGTACATTTCGTATTACGACTTTACTTGTTCTATATTCATTTCGCATAAATATACATATTTAAATGTTCAGATTGTAGATCTAGAAACTTTAGATTTCTCTAGTAAGTTTAATTTTATTAGGACCGTGTCTAGAAACTTTAGGTTTCTCTAGTAAATTCAATTTTAGTATGATTTCGTAATTTTATTTGACCAATCATTTATCCAATCGATGTATTCCAACGAATTTATTTCGATTCATCGCTACTCATAATATGATGCAGTACATTACGTTCAAAAGTGTTGTCAACAATTTTTTTTAAATCTTTTTTGAGATACATAGTTTTTTGAACTAATTGGTTGACAACACTTTTGACATATTTGAGATTCATTTGCTACAGTAAATTGTCTTGCAAGGACATTAATTTCTGCTGAAATATTTTTTACTGTTATATATGACTTTATCACTTTTCTTGTGTCAATAAATACATTTAGTAATTGATTTGAAACTCTTTGCAAATAAATGATTTTTTCAACTTCTTGCTC
>CAIGRH010128506.1:0-10805 GCA_903798295.1 Fraxinus nigra | reverse complement strand
TTTTTTTTTTGAAGAATGTGTTTAAAAAAGAAGAAAATGTTTCGAGTTTATGTGTAATATTATTTTATTAGAGAATGTGTGATTGATAAAAATAAGCAGAAAATGAATTATAATTTTAATGGAGCTATTTGTCCAAACGAATGCAATCTGTAGGTAACGAGTGCAACCGCATGCGATTCACAAAGATTGAAAAATAAATTCTACTGTTAATGCTCATTACACGTTGTTCACGAGTCTAATACGAATTTTAGGATATGATGATTAATTTTACAATGACATAGAGAGATTATAATAATTGAGTTTTTTTTATTTTTTATTTATTATTTTTTTTTATCAAATAATTTGTACATACAAAATGTACACCTTGATTGACTATTTTTTATGTGTCAAAAATTTGACATTTAATTGAAAAATGTGCGATCAATGTACCATAATCGGCAACTCGTGGATGTAAACTAATACGTCAACTTTTACGTATATGTAACATGTTCCTTTTTTTTCCTTTCTCTTTTATGTCATCTATCCGTACATCATTATATATGTAATAACGTACAAATAGCATTATTTGTTAATGAACTGGATCCACAAATGATTAATGAATGTTGGATCAAACTTGGTGCACTCAAAGTGTACACCAAATTTGACAGTCCCCTCACAATAAAGGATGCTTTTTTGGAAGCGAGCACCCTTATTGTGCGGGGGCTTGAGCATGATGTTGAACCATCAAAACCCGTGAATGTTTTATAATTTGTACACGATTGGCCAAAATAGGCTTTGTATTTAAAGGTGTGTTTGTCACCCATTAGTTTTTCAAGAATGATTTAATGAATAATATTTTTTGGAGAATGTGTGGTTGAAATTTAAAATAATTTTATTGATTTGTGTGTGGAATATTTTTTAGGTGAATATGTGGTGGATATTATTTATTGTAGCAAACAGAGTTTGATAAAATGGTAGACAAATAAATGCTAAATGTATTAGGCCCCGTTTGGTAGGAATTAAAATTCAATTAAAATTGAAAATATGACCGTTATTGAGTCCTACTCGTCTAATAAAAATCAACAATAACGACTAATTTTTTAATTTTAATCTGATTTTAATTTCTACCGAACGAGCCCTTAGTAACAAAAGAAGTAACCAATAGAAATTAACCGTGTTTCATTACTCTTTAATTTACCATGCAGACCACAACTACAGAATAATTTCTACGTCTCCTTCAAAATGCGGACACTTGGGGCATCCCTTTTATTGCTAAAGCCACACCTCTATCTCCATAGATTCTTTTCTCCAACTCCAAGAGCAGTTTCACTATCTCCGTCTCTACCTCTGAGCAAAATTTTCCATTTTCACGCCTCAAGTAGAGCCGTCACTACAATAACATCAATGGCTGAAACCACTACCGGCGGCGGAGGCAGCGAACACGTCACCGGCGATTGGTTCTCCGTGCCGGAACTTCGACTCCGCGACCATCACTTTACTGTTCCTCTCGACTACTCTCTCGATAACCGTACTTGCCCTAAGATCTCCGTTTTCGCCCGTGAGGTCGTCTCTGGTAATTCGTTAATTACTTTTGCTAAAGATGATATTTTTTTCTTTGATTCTGGATTATTGTTCATGGTTTGGTATTTAATGACTAATATTTATACGGTTGGTCATCAAACTTTCAAAACGTGTAACTTTGTCATGGAACCTTTTTTTTAGCAGAGTTGGTGACTGAATTTACGAAGTTGTTTAAATTAAGCCACTGAGTAGGTATCTATCTGTATGTCGATTTAATGAATTTATAAAGTAAATGATAACGAAGCAAGGTTGTTCTTTGCGTTAAGTAAAAAAATTGATGGGTAAGTTAGTACATTTAAATGAGTGCTGCTAAATCGACTTGCACGTGGAAGTGGCATTTTTAGTCACCATGGCCATCGGCCACATAAGTTACATCGTCGCGCACCTCCTCGACAAAAGACGTGTGTGTCACAACTTGTAATTCGCTGACCATCTATGCTAAAAAAAGTTCGATAACTAAAGTGACACTTTTTGTAAGTTTGGTGTCCTACGGAGTTTTTAACCTAATTTTAAAATGTACATCGGTATAGAACATACTGACATAGGATGCAATGAACAAAGAACTAGAATACATAAATTGGGGAAAGGAAGGGGAAGAGAGGAAGAAAGAGAAGAAGAGGGAGATAGGAAGTGGGGAAGAATTAGAAGACAAAGCGATAAGATAAAATTATTAGAATAGATGTTTTTCTTCTTCTCCAATCATGTTACATGTACATTGTCATTTACATTATTTTTTGCATTGTGCCACGTGACAACATATTATTGGCCAGTTTAAAATTCAAAACAGTTTTTTTTACCTGTCAGACTGCCAACAATGATGATATCAAGCATGACGTACACACAGCATTATTCGTCTCCTTTCTTATTTTTATTTTTATTTCTTTTTCTCTTCCTAACAATGGGGTCCCAACATTCAATTTTTGTAGCAAGTTGGTGCCTAGAGATTGAGCCCATATTTGGCTAATGTTTATATACTGTTTATAATATGTTAAATCACTTTTTATCCACCCATTTCGTAGGACTCATAAGTACTACCCACTTATCTACCTCTCATTTCTATCTATTCTTAATTTAAATTGATTATAAACAACTCTTGAACATGCTTTAATTCTGTCCAAGAGGGAAAACATCACAAGATTGGATTGATTAAGAATAAATGTAGGCACATTTTCATTGTACAGTTATATATAAGTTTATTTATTTTATTTTTTTCAACCAAGGATGCGAAGAAGAATCCAATTATAGAATTTCAAATACCAGGTTATAGTGGACTGATCGATATTACATTATAGACTGATTGTGTATGTAAACCTTGTACCACTTGAGGATTTGATAACTTCAAGAATAACATTGATATACTGAACAAGAAATTTCTTTATAGTGCCTGGTTTTTTATGGACGCATATAGAGCAGCGCTCTATCATGTGAACATGTTGACATGCTTGTGAAAACTATGCTGCCTATAAATTGCCGTATGAATTTTTTTTAAAAAAAAAAAAAAAGAGAAGAAGATAAAATTTTATATGTTCATACTTTTTGTTCTAGTATCAAATTAATGTTGCACATTATTTGTGTTGTGGATTGCATGATTTTCTCCCTCTAGTCAAATTTCATTTCTTTTGATCTCTTATGTCTTTACCACTGGATGGTATTCTTGCAGTTGGAAAGGAAGAACAGTCCCTCCCATATTTATTGTACTTGCAGGGTGGACCAGGGTTTGAGTGCATGCGACCTACTGAGGCTGGTGGATGGATAAGTAAAGCATGCGAGGAATACCGTGTTATTCTAATGGACCAGGCATGTTGTTTCGAAGTACTTTTGAGGTTCAAGAGCATGTAGAAATACATGCATATATCTTATCTTTTGTGGGTTTATGGCACAGAGAGGAACAGGCTTATCAACACCCTTAACTCTATCATCTATGTCTCAATTCAAATCAGCTGAAGGTTTGGCCAACTACTTGAAACATTTTCGAGCTGACAACATAGTTAATGATGCTGAATTCATTCGCAAACGTCTTGTTATCGATTCTGGACCTTGGACAGTACTGGGACAGGTAAATTTGTTTTGTATTTCTTCACCTTTTACTCGTGTTTTACATTGGGCGTTTCATGTTTTCTAGTTGATTTTGACACAAAAGTTAGACAATCTTGCTGCTCATCTGCGTTCCCTGACGCTTCATCCAGTCACTAATCTCATCCTCTTTTTATTGTGTTTATAACAAATTTCACTTGTAACATTCTGACACGAAGCACTTTTATTTTTCATTAATTATAAGTGAATTCCGCTTCCAAATAGTTACATTGATGGATTTCTTCTCCTGCAGAGTTATGGGGGGTTTTGTGCAGTTACTTATCTGAGTTTTGCTCCACAAGGACTGAAACAGGTCCTTTTGACTGGTGGACTTCCTCCAATTGGAATCGGATGTATTGCAGATGCTGTATACAGAGCATGCTTTGAGCAGATTGTTCTTCAGAATGAGAAGTATTACAAGAGATTTCCTCAAGATATTGAAATTGTCCGTGAAGTGGTAAATCACCTAGCTGAATCTGAAGGAGGCGGGGTGAGCTAACCTTAAAAGGCGATTTTTTTTATCCCTATTGATTTTGGTGATTATTCAAGTTTGTAAAAACTCTCTCCCTCTCCCCTTGCTTTCCACTCTTGTGTGCGTTCTTGTGCATTCAGGTGCCTCTTCCATCTGGTGGCGTCTTAACACCACAGGGACTACAGCTTCTAGGTTTGTCTGGTTTGGGATCTAGCACTGGCTTTGAGCGTTTGCACTACATGTTAGTCCATTTCCTTCTTGAATATGAAGTATATATGTATTAAGATCTTAAATCTGTCAGTCACTTCATTTTTATGTTGGTTTTAGGTTTGAGAGGGTCTGGGATCCTGTAATAGTTCCAGGAGCACCAAAGAGAATCAGCTACTATTTTTTGAATGCTGTGAGTTAAACATTTGTCTTGCTCAAAACAAATTTAGCCCGTGTTTGGTTCAACTAAAAAATCTGATTAGAATCTAAGTCAAATTAACAATTAATTTTAATTTTTAACCACACGTTTGATGAGACGCTCAACTTTTTAACTATACATTCTATTAGCTTTTATCAAAGTTTGCTCAAAATATTTGATTTTTATCTAAACCAAACAGGGTCTTAATATTTAAACCCTTTTTTTCGTTGGTATATAAATACTAATATTTGATTTTTCAACCACACATTCCATTGGTTTTTATCAAAGTTTGCTAAAAATATTTGATTTAAACAGGGTCATAATATTTAAACCCGTTTTTTCGTTGGTATATAAATACTAATATTCATATGAACTTGCCCTAATTTAATGACTCTAAATATCTTGGAAACATGGAAATGAAGACCACGAAATCGCAAGATATTGCTTGACACCTGATGCTACATTGCCTTACGCTAATAAAAAGCAACATTGCAAAATCTCAATATATTTTTCGACTTGTGTCTTCTGATTCATAAATTTATCGACACTTTCAGGCTTTAGCACGTGAAGTTGACAAGTTTGAAATTCGAGATGTTATGATGTTCTTCTTAATCTTGCCGCACATTCTATAACATCTACTAATTAACATACATCACGTGAAGCTGTTTGTTTGAGTCTTCTGTTTTTTAAGCACTGTTTATGTGACAAATTAGGTGCTGCTCATTTAGGATCCTTTATATTTCAAGGTAATTGATAAATTGGTGCCACAATTTACTTACATTTGGTTTGTACATGCAGTACGAGAAATGGTTGGATTTCAATACAAATCCCCTATACGCTCTTATGCACGAGTCCATTTATTGTCAGGTAACCTAGTTCTTGCTGGGATCGACTGTTTAATGTGGATGGGTGACTTTCTAGTTGAATCCACATGGTTATTATTTTTGTTTTATTCAGAAGATATTCTGTACATATGTAGGTGTTTTCATACGATTTGTATGAGAAACTGTACCCATTCTCGTGCAATTGTCTAACTTCTAGATTTTATGTCAATTGAAGGGTGCTTCTTCACTTTGGTCTGCTCACAGAATAAGGACTGAAAATGGTGGCCAATTTGATGCAGTAAAAGCTGTCAAAGAAGGACGCCCTGTGTTATTTACTGGTGAGGTAAGGACGAAAAGATGTTCACAGAGCTACAAAGAAAGTGTCAAAACAAAAGAAAAGAATGACCAGCCACTGATGTATTTACACTCCTTTGTGGGGAATCCTTTTTAAGGATTTTATGTTAGTTGATGAAAGAACAGAACAAACTATTAGTATTGGGCTGAAATGCACCTGAGCCTCTAGCCTTAACAGAAATGTCTCTAGACAAATTTTAATTGAAAAAGTTGCGACACTTAGGTACTGGATTATTTTTGTGCATTCTTATCTGAAGTCTCGTGTATTTGGGCATGTTGATCTCGTGTATTTGGGCATGTTGAATCAGGTTTCTATAATTTTCTTTTACATCGTTGCTTGTGTTTGATATGCATGCATTCCTCTCCATTTGTTTCTGCAGATGATATTTCCATGGATGTTTGATGAAATGCATGCTCTGAGGCCTTTTAAAGAAGTTGCCCAGTTGTTGGCAGAGAAGAAAGATTGGCCTCCTTTATACGACATTGCCTCACTGAATAGTAACAAGGTACGCTGTCTTTTCATTACAGTTGATGCTAGTTTATGCCATCAATATCTCTCATTCCTTTCAATTGCTGCTGCAAACATTTTCTTTAGGATTTCACTTTGTTTCACCATATCATTTAGATAGTTCCCAACAATTAATCTTCCTGACCCTACCATCTCTACAAAATTTGGCCAAGTTTGAATACTTGGGCTGTTATTGAACTTTCAAGGGAAATATTAATGAGACAAGCAATAAGAAACTGAGCATAGCACGCCTATTTATAACCGTTCATCCTCAATGCGAGAAACTGACAAGTTTTTACTCTAATGGAGAGAAGAACACAACTTTTTTCCTCATCTCTGACACCAATTGATCCCTTAACATTATTTATATATTCATATTGAGCTGTCCAAATAAATGCATGAATGTCCAATAGGCTGATCTACGGTCCTGTGAATAAACATACAGTATGAATGGGGTTAAACAATCCATCATGGGTATGGTGGGCGCGCTTGATAAGTTTCATGATAAAATGTAGTACTTTCATTACTTGCATACCTGTTATCTCCAAATCACTGATTTCGACCTTATATCTTGATGCAGGTGCCAGTTGCAGCTGCAGTGTATTATGACGATATGTATGTTAACTTTAAGCTGGCCTTGAATACTGCTTCCCAGATAGCAGGAATTAGGCCATGGATAACTAATGAGTACATGCATTCTGGTTTGAGAGATGGAGGAGGTCAGGTTCTGGATCATTTGCTAGGAATGTTGAAAGGAAAGAAGCCTTTGTTTTGACTTGGTAAGTCATTTTTCACTTACCATTTCTAGTGAAAATGCGCAACCTTTCCCTGATTTATTAGCTGTGGTCTAAAACCCATATTCATGAGTGAATTTGTCTATATTTTCTTAGGACTTTAGCCTTAAATTATTTCTATTAGTAAAATATGTGACTTTAGCATTTTGATTGTGGCTTCTGTTATGCTTTAAAGGTAATTTCAGGACTTTACTTAGCTTTCTAATACTAAGTGCGTCTTTTAAGTTATTAGTTTTCTAGCAAAAGAATTGTACTTAAAAAGCCTTGATAAAGATCTCACACCAAGTAATCAAAGGTTTAACTGTTTTTTGGCCTAGTTCGTTATATATATACGTGCTTTGGGGGTTTCTCTTCACGTTTTGCGTGCAATTCGCTGGTTTAAGTTATTAGATGAATCTAATGGATATGGTCCCTGGATAAGTGTATTGTTAGACTTTTCTCGCTAGACTTGTTTGAGTCGGTGACATACTTGACTTCAGATTATTCCTTTGTGGGTTTGCTCTGAAAGTGGTGGAACAAAAGAAAAATATGGTGGCAATGTAACCATAATAATAAGTTATGTAAGATTTCCATTACTTACTTTGGCCATTAAAAGGATAGCCATCTTAATAAAACCCTCATCTATTCCATTCAACCTCTCTAAATTAAATTCTTCATTTGAAGACTAATTATTACATTTACCTTTAAGAATATATATTTATACACAATATAAAGTACTAAAAATTAACTGTGACACAAGAATTCTTGCTACCGAGATAGGAAGTTACATTTCTAATAATCATTAAATACTTCTTGAAATTCGTCGACCACACATGGATACCTGGATGAGCTCTGTAAAATAAAACTGTCACGATTCCTGGAAAGACACTTTTAATTTGTAAAAGCCTACATGATTCCCATAATTTGTCTGCAAAATGGATATCAGTTTATTAGATGTGTCATTGGCCATCCCAATAAATTTATAAAGAACTCGTTTTCCTTTTCTTTACAGCTAAAGCTACTCTTTTTTTTTTTTTTTGGCTGAGGAAGCATGGCTTCCTATTTTGAATTGGTGAATAATCTGCGCATCGATTATTCTTACCATTATCCCTGTTAGGAGCGGTAAAGAGAATAGGATTTGGGAAGAGGATATCTTACTTTTATTCAACTCTCTATTTCAAATTTGCTTACCGTGATACTCGAATACTTGGGCCAAGTTGAGTAAAGGCTTGTTATCAAGTGATTAACAAGAACCATCATTACTCGCTTTCGTGTATATCTGTCTCGTTCATTGGCTACATGATTTAGTTATAGTACTAAATGTGAAAAAACACTAATGGCCACCCAACTTTAAAGGAAGTTTTGTTTTACTCAATCCCCAGTTTACATATCCCATTAGGGTTGTTCTGAAAACTAAGAAAGATGGACTATGGGTAATGTCTTAATGGATTCCTGTCATGGCATCATTTGATGTTAAAATTACCTCCTGAACTTTGTCCCCCAAAAAATCCCTCAAATATGCAGCGAGCAGAATGCGGCAAAAACAAAAAAGCGAGTATAAAAGAGAGAGAGAGAGATGCAAATTTAATGTGGTTTGGCAATTATCGAGGAAACCAATAGAAGGAGACTAGATTGAATCAGCTAATCTCAGAATACAAGAGTTTCCTACGCAACTCCCCAAATTAGAATGAACCTGCAGGTTTACTGACAATTTCGATATCTACATTTTAAGAGCGGATACAACTTTTTAAAACTTTGCTATTGTACCATAAAGCAAAGCTAACATGCAAGAACGAACTCAATTTTACCCAAGGATACCTCTTAAACAATGAAATCTACAGCACTGGCACAACTTGGACTATAAGTCATTTAGCTAATTATGCCCCTCGTGGCATAACTTACTGGTGCAAGTGACAGGAGTGAGGCAGTCTCAGTTAAGCTGACAGCTACAGTGTGAGAGTTCGATTTCTACTTCTAACAATGTTTGGAATTGGATTCTTTGTGGGCACCAATATAACAGTTCTTGTACTCTGGCCTGTTGAGACACATTCCGCGATTTACCTTATTCACAATGCTCTAGAGGCGAGACGGTGGGGGATCCTTAAGGTTGGGGTTCAACTTTTTTTTTTTTTTTTCATTTAGCTAATTAATCGCAACCTGTCCTTAATCATAAACAGCTGGAAAGAAATTTTCAGTTCGTCTTCTATGCAAAAATAAAATAAAATAATAATAATAATAATAATAAAAAAGTCGCGTATTACAATCCAATGAATATAAAGAAAACCAAGAAAAGTAAATGGACAACACTTGCCCTAAAACATCCAACTAAATTATTGAAACGTTTAACATCGAGTCTAACGCATTTATCTATAATATATTAAATATCACATCAAGTGAGACTAATTTTTTATACGATTTTAGTTCTACTATAATTCAATTATTTCGATAATATCTCACTTTTCATTTTTCAATATATATTTAATTTATTTAACCATTTAATTACCATAAATGTATATGTACATTTGACATATTTATTTCACCTGTGTGCCTTTATTAATATATGAATTTCTTATTATTAATTCTTAATTAATTGACATTAATATTCATTTATTTAATACTTGTCTTCATGAAGTAAATATTTATAAATGGTAATACTATAAATTTTGCCAAACGTAGGCTTAGATTGCGCATCAACCATTTTACAATTATGCGAAAATTAGTCGAGTTAATGCTTGTTCATCGTTGTCCACGTAGGCATCCATGTGGCAATTTAACTCCGGTTTGGTTTAATAAAAAAATTGATAGAATTTGTGATTGAAATGCTGTGGTGAGTGATCAAAATTACCTATTGGCTATAACTTAGATTTTAATCTACTTTTTAAGTCGAACCAAATATGGGCTTAATGTCAAATGATGCCACATCAAGAATCCGTTAATCACGTGGACTATGTAATTTAAGCTATAAATTCTTAGTAAATTTGGCAGAATATAATGTATATTTAAGAACAAAATAGAAATAAATATATGCAAAAGAAAAAGATTCGAGTAAATTCGATAACGGAACAACAATCAAAGGCCTATGTAAACACAATTTTATTTAAACAGATTTGCCCGCTCACTGTTAGTGCGTGAGGTTTCGTTGAATGTGTGTGTGTTTTAGGATGCAATTAAAAGCTAATAGAAATTGAAAACTATGTTTCTACACTAACGAACTATAATTGTATTTGAACACAATTGCTCGATTATTATTTTTAGCGAATAAATATTTGATTTCGATATTCTCATGAAGGAGAACGTGAATCAACTTTGATATTTCAAAATGAACGGATGGTTTCCACTTAAAATTATGCCAAAATAGCACCATTTATGAGCCAACATAAAATAAATCGAAAATGCAAGTTTGATGTGTTAGGGATATTTTTGGCGTCCGTCCATATTTCACATTCAATACCCATTTTCTTGTTCCATATTCTACACAAATCCATGATAAACTAGTTGCAATAATAATTGGAACAAGATGATGCTATTTCTCGGCCCACACATTCAGGGGCTGACGCAGGATTTCAAAGTTGGGGGCACAATCGAATTTGCAAAGAAATTAGGAGAAATTTTACAATAAAAAAATTTTCTTCCAAAAAAATCATACCCTATGTAATTTTGCATCTGAAAATTTATATGAGATATGACTTTTTTTAATGTAAAATTTCGAATTCTATATAAAATTTTCTAATAAAATGATGAAAATTACATTGAGAAATTTGTATCGCAAAAATAATAAATGTTAATGAAATAATTGATTTTTTTTTTTTTTAAAATGCAAGTGAACTTCTTTCTT
>CAIGRH010128475.1:0-15030 GCA_903798295.1 Fraxinus nigra | reverse complement strand
TCCGTGTAACATAACATGGCATATCCATATTTATCAATGAAAATACCAGATTCTATTAGAGACAGGGTCTGTTTGATAGCACGAAATTTTTTAGGAAAGTTGGAATTCGTTTTCATTTTCCATGTTTTAGGCTGTTTGATAGGCTAAATTTTTCATGGAATTCATTTCACACTCTTACCTTATTTGCCACCCAATTCTAGGTGAGAATTGGTTTTCATGGCTACATTTTTTTTTTTTTGGCAATTGCAACGAATTCTATTTCCAATTGCAATAAATTATATCAATTTAATTGATAATTTCCAAGAAAAACAAAGCCAAACGAATGATATTCGGTATAATAATTTTTTTTGGCAATTGGAACAAATTCTAGACTCAATGGGAAAAAAAATCACTTTAATGAACAGTTTTTATGAAAAATGAAGCCAAATGGACACCAAACTTTCAACATTTTTCAGGTGGAAAATTATACCAAAAAAAAAAACATTGACATAAAGGATTGAAATAAAGGACATTGAAAGACAATCTAAATCTGCCACTGAATTTTAATTCACATTAAAAAAGCTAACATCATCCATCTACACTTTTCTTTTTTACATACAAATCCAGTCAATCATTACACCCTTCAACTTCCTTTCATGCCTGATGATGTACGATACAAGGTCGAAATTTGTATTGTATGCTTCAATCAACTTCTCGAAACCATGTTTGAATAGTTGACACGCCGAGTTAGATCTAGATGTGCTTGGCTCAAAGTTTTTTTGCCATTCCATCANACATAAAGGATTGAAATAAAGGACATTGAAAGACAATCTAAATCTGCCACTGAATTTTAATTCACATTAAAAAAGCTAACATCATCCATCTACACTTTTCTTTTTACAAATCCAGTCAATCATTACACCCTTCAACTTCCTTTCATGCCTGATGATGTACGATACAAGGTCGAAATTTGTATTGTATGCTTCAATCAACTTCTCGAAACCATGTTTGAATAGTTGACACGCCGAGTTAGATCTAGATGTGCTTGGCTCAAAGTTTTTTTGCCATTCCATCAATTTTTCCGTTTACAATATACTCAGCGAACTTTATTACAAATAAGCTGCAATCATGGCTGCAACATTTTAAGGAGGGATGTTAGAAACTGTAAAGTGAGGTACCAACTTTTTGTTTAACAAACCTATGCAATACATATATGGAATTCTTAGATGAAATTGACAAGGCTTATAGGAGATTGCACCTTACAGTTTTATTACATGAAAGTGGACTCGAGTTTACTTTCAAATTGATTCGATTTTTTTTTCCTTTAATCGAACTTGGTTTGAACAAAAGTTGATAATCGTACAACCATTGTCATAATCAACATATATAACTGAATAGTTTTAGTGAATTACTTACCCGTAAAATTCTATACTTATATAGAGCAGATGGTGCTACAAACATGTTTTTGGGATTATCATTCAATTTTTTAAATGGCCATGATTCTGAAATTAGCTTTACTTTTGCACATATGTAATTTCGTTCAAGTATCTCATACGTAATGTAAAGCCATAATTATTTTTCCCATTTTTTTTTTTGTAATCTGAAACTGTAACTTGCCTGTGGTTTATGTGGGAGCAAAATCTTTTTCTTTTGGGTGCTAGGTTTAGTGATCTTGAAGCAGTATTCACTACATTATAAATAAGCAAGGATATTATAAATAAGAAACCAACCCCGTGTCATTTTTGTTCATCTTCTTCTTTGTTTCAGCAGTAATCTCGATATAGTAGTATTCACTACATTCGTGATACGGGTTCAATGCATCGACAAACGGCGTGACGAATTAGCAGTTTGTGGTGTACCTTTGTTAGAAGATAACTAAGCTGCCGAAGTAGAAGAACCAGCAGCATTGGAAGAATTAGCAAGAAGTAATCGTATTCCAGACAGATACCGGCTAAGCAGGAACTTACTGTGCCCGTGTTTGGTACACATTAAAATTTTCATTTTTATTTTTCTACTCATTTTCAAGCCATACATTCTTCAATAAAATAATATTTTCCATCACATTAATAATTTTTCTTTCTTTTTCAACCATACATTCTCCATCAATTTACTATTCTATAATACATTCTTTCAAAAAACGTGGCTTAAACACACCTTGTATTTGCAGATAGATATCGGGTGAACTGGAACTTACCGTATTTGCAGACAAGATACTAGTTGAGCAGGAACTTACCACATTTGCAGACAGATACCGGATGAACTGGAACTTATCGTATTTACAAACAGATACCGATTAGGAACTAACCGTATGAAGAAGCCACTAGAAGGAGCTTTGTATTAGTCAAAATCTGTTGTAAAATTCTGTTTTTGACATGTGAAAGATCATTCTAGAATTACATGTAAATTCTGTATATATACATTCATGTGCCATTGTACAATATATAGAATTTTAATGGTTCAAACAATTTTCCTTCGTTTTCCCTCCTTACCAGCTTCTTTCTCTTCGTTTTATATACTTGAAATGGTATCAGAGCCTGGCATGGATGGATCTAATGCTGGGAAAAGAGATACAGAACAAACTCAAATCCCAAATCCAAATACCAATCAATTTGATAGCTCATCAAGTGCTGTAAATCATGATCCAACACAACCAAACAACCCATACTTCATTGGGAACAATGAATCAATGATCATACTGGAGCTATACTTGTTACTCATACTCTAGATTCCAACAACTATCACTCTTGGGCACGGTCAATGAAGAGGGCATTGAGGATTAAAAACAAATTGGGCTTTATATTGACGGAAGCTTGAATGAACCAGTGGACCCTAATGATCCACTCATGGAGCACTGGATAAGGTGTAATGATATGGTGATTGTATGGATGCAAAACACTATGGCCGTTGATATAAAATGCAGCACAACTTATGTTGAAATTGCTCAGCAGACGTGGGTAGAACTTGAGCAACGCTTTGCTCAACAAAATGCTCCTTGAATTTTTGAAATCAAACAGGCTATAACCATGCTGCTACAGGGCCAGGATGCTGTGATTACCTATTTCTCCAAATTCAAAACTCTCCTAGATGAACTCATGAACTATGAAATAGTTCCTAATTGTAGCTATGGGGGTTTAGGAATTGTGGTTCTCAATCAATAAAGAGATTGGGTGATGAAGTTCTTAATGGGTATAAATGACTCATATAAGGAAATTAAGGCACAAGTTCTTTTAATCAAATCATTCCCTAGTCTCAATGAAGTATATTCTATAATACAGTAGGACGAGAAGAGAATGGGGATATCCACTGATGGATCAATGCATGAATCAATGACCCTCCTTACAAAGGGGAACTTTAGAGAAAAAAGGAAGACAAAGCACTTATGCACCAAAGAGGGATATATATTACTACACTTTTTGCAAGATGGCTGGTAACTCACTTGATAGATGTTTCAAAGCAAATCCAGACAAGCCTTTTTGCACCTATTGTCAAATGCCTGGTCATCTAATGGAGAAATGTTTCAAGCTCCGTGGTTACCCCTTGGTCACAAACTAAATGGAAAAGAAAAGGGATTAGCAAACCAGGCCACTGGATCTCTATGTTCTACACGCCAGGTTGAAGGCAACAAAACTTAGATAGCATTAACTCAAGAGAAAATTTCACAACTCATGGCCCTCTTTAAACTTGCTACTGGCTCTCAAAATCAAACTTATTCAACCAATAATGCTCAGGGTGTTTTCACTTCCACTTCTAATGAAAACATACATCAACTATCTGGTATTTCTCTTTGTATTAACTCTAAAAACTCTAACATATCAAATGTTCCATGGATTCTAGATACAGAGGCAACAAATCACATGATCTGCTCCACCTCATTCTTTACATCCATTCATGCTAAAGTCATTTACTTAATTGCCTTGTCAAATGGAGACACAGTTCCTGTTACCCACATAGGAGCTGTGAAAATCTCAGATACTTTGATGCTGCAAAATGTTCTATGTGTACCCAATTTTTCATTCAATCTTATTTCTGCCAAAAAGTTAACACAAATGATAAATTGTTGTATGATTTTCTTTTCAAATTTTTGCTATATTCATGGGTGAAGTGAAAGAATGACTACACCATATGAAGCTTGGGGATGTTTCTACCTTAGCTTTGTCTAATTACCTAAATAAACTAAATAGGAAGATCACCAGCTTTACCTCTGCTTCAGCCATCACCGGTGCCAGTAATATGATGTTTGCCATTATAGATTAGGACACACATCTTACTCTAATCAAAATGTTGGTAGTGATGTTCAGTTTTCAAAAACATCTAATAAAAGATCTTGTTGTATATGTGCATTATCTAAATTGCACAAGGTACCTTTTTCCACTAGCACTCACCAAACTGAAAGGTGTTTCGAACTTCTGGATTGTGACATATGGGGTCCTTGCAATGAAGTTGGGAGTGATGGTTCCAAGGACTTCTTAACTATTGTAGATGATTTTAGTAGGTGCACTTGGGCATACACTTTGAAACTTAAATTAGATGCGATAATGCTTTACAAAACTTCTATGCCATGGTTGAAAGACAATTTGAAATCAAAGTAAAGATAATTAGGACAGATAACGAGGGATAATTTAACATGAAAGACTTTTACCTTAAAAGAAGTATCATACATCATAAAACATATGTTGAAACCCCCAACAAAATGTTGTGGTTAAGAGAAAGCACGAGCACATTCTCAACACATCCAGGGCACTGAAATTTCAAAGTGGAATTCCCTTAAAGTATTGGAATCATTGTGTCTTGACTGTTGTCTATCTGATCAATAGGACTCCTTCATCAGTCTTGAAAGGCAAGAGCCCCTATCAAATCCTATTCGGCCAAAAACCATCCTACATCAACTTGAAAGTTTTTGGTTGTCTGGCCTTTGCCACTACCATTGTTAATGGGAGAAACAAATTCGATCCTAGAGCTAAGAAATGTGCATTCTTAGGCTATCCTTTTGGAATCAAAGGATACACCATGTTAGATCTTGAGACTAAAATGATTTTTGTCTTTATGAAAATGTCTTCCATTTCAGAGATGAGTCCATTCAACCAGAACCAACCAATATAAATTCTATTCAAGATCCCATAATCCAAAATGAACATGTTCCAACCAAACCAAATACCAGAAAAAATGTTGACTCAGCATGAACATGTTCTTTAGGTATTCGGTTTATGGAGGAATCTATGCAAAATTCCAATAATGATGAACCTCAGAAAAGAACTGTCCCTGATCATTTAGACTTTAGTAACTCTGAATCACCATCAAACACCACCCCTACTCATTTGCCTCAAAATTCAACAAGCATCAGAAAAACACCAGCACATCTCTATGATTTCATATGTCATCAGGCCACTTTCCTTTACCCATTCCAAAAGTCAAACAAGCTGAAGGAATCAAATTCCTTTGGTAATCACTACCCTCTCAATGCCTATATTTCTTATGAAAGAATATCATATTCATATAAGGCATTTTCTGTTTCTGTCACCTCTTAAACTGAGCCTAGAAGTTACCAGGAAGCCAAAAATTTTCCTGAATGGTGTGAAGCCATGAGGGATGAAATTAAAGCTCTTGTACTTAATGATACTTGTGCCTTATTTGATCTTTCTCCTGACAAAGAAGTAATAGGGTGCATATGGGTTTACAAAATAAAATACAAAGCAGATGTCAGCATTGAAAGGTTCAAAGCAAGGATTGTTGCTAAAGGGTATACACAACATGAGGGACTTGATTATCATGAAACATTCTCACCAGTTGCCAAATTAGTTACAGTTCGAACTTTGCTAGCTCTAATAGCCATAAGAGAATGGAACCTCTTTCAATTTGATGTTAATAATGCCTTCCTACACGGTGAATTAGATGAAGAAGTATATATGGAGGTTCCACCAGGCTCCTATGAGGCAAATGTCAAGAAGAAAGTTTGCAAGCTCAAAAAAAACTTGTATGGGTTGAAGCAGGCATCATGCCAATGGTATGCAAAACTTTCTAAGTTCATCATTGAACAATGATATGTTCAATCAAAGGCAGGCTACAACCTCTTCACCAAAAGTAATGGACCTTCTTTTACTGCTATATTAGTGTACATTGATGATATACTAGTGGATGGAAACTGCATTAGTATGATTAATCATATCAAAACTTCACTTCATGATGAGTTTAAGATCAAGGATCTTGGGCAACTCAAGTATTTTCTTAGGATAGAGGTTGCTAGATCCACCAAAGGGATTTATGTGTGCTAAAGGAAATATGCTCTTGATATTTTGAAGGATTCAGGAACCATTAGATCAACACCTACAAGAATACATTTGGATCAAAATGTAAAGCTGATTAAAGACGAAGGGGAATTGCTTCCTGAACCAGCTCTTTATAGGAGATTAGTTGGCAGATTGTTATACTTAACAATAACCAGACCTGACATATCCTACTCAGTCAGTTGTTTAGTTAATTTATGGATAGTCCTCATGTTCTGACATAAAGTCCTAAGATACATCAAAAGGGCTCCAGGGCAATGAGTGTTCTATCCTACGGATTCTCAGTTGCAACTACATGGATGTTGTGACTCAGATTGGGGAGCTTGTCCCAATACAAGAAGATCAGTGATGGGATATTGTGTGCTGATTGGAAAATCACCGGTGCCCTGGAAATCAAAGAAACAACATATAGTCTCAAGGTCATCTTCAGAAGCAGAATACCGAGCTATGACCAATTTATGCTATGAGCTAACATGGTTCAAGTACCTATTGAGGGATCTAAAGGTTGATCACCCTCAAGCTGTTTTTCTATATTGCGATAGCAAGTCGGCCATTCACATAACAACCAATCCCGTGTTTCATGAAACGACCAAGCATATAGAGATCGATTGCCACCTAATACGTGATAGAATTCGAGATGGATACATTTTCACTAAACATGTTCCTAGCAGGGCACAAATTGCAGACATTCTAACCAAAGCTTTAGGTTATCAAAGTTTTTATTCTTGTATGCTCAAGATGGGACTAATAGATATATACTCTCCATCTTGCGAGGGATTGTTAGAAGATAACCAAGCCGCTGAAGTAGAAGAACCAGCAGCATTAGAAGAATCAACAAGAAGTAACCGTATTCCAGACAGATACCGGCTAAGCAGGAACTTGCCGTATTTGCAGACAGATACCGGGTGCTCCGGAACTTACCGTATTTGCAGACAAGATACCGGTTGAGCAGGAACTTATCGTATTTACAGACAGATAACGGCTAGGAACTAATCGTATGAAGAAGCCACTAGAAGGAGCTTTGTATTAGTTAGAAATCTATTGTAAAATTTTGTTTTTGACATGTGAAAGATCATTCTAGAATTACATGTAAATTTTGTATATACATTCATTTGCTAGTGTACAATATATAGAATTTTAAAGGTCCAATACAATTTTCCTTCAATTTCCCTCCTTATCAGCTTCTTTCTCTCTGTTTTGTATACTTGAAAACCTTCAAGTAGGTGTTTGTTCTTGGTCGAACCCAAAGTGTAGCGATGAATTGGCGTTGCTGTTTTCCAATTTCAAATTGCTAGAGGATATGAAATTAGGTTGGATATTTACTCTTTTTCAAACGGGATTGTGTGGAAATGTCTAGACCACTAATAGGGTTTATATACATACTGAAATATTTCCAATTGATGGAATCTTAGTATGAATCGCGAATTTTGTGATAGAATCTTCAAATGATATAAGAAAAAGGTCGAAACTATATGATTTTCAGATTGAAGTGTAATATTTCTTCACGGCTATTAGGGATTTCATGAATAGCCAAGAAATCGGGAAAATACGAAATCGCATAATGGATATCAATTTCTTGGCATAATGTATGAAATAAAACCTAGATTTGTATATAAAGAAAGTTATGAACGTGATGGAACAGGGAAATTCTCCAAATCATTGGTAATTTTTTATTTTTCTTCAAGAAGGAAGACGACGATTTGGGAAATTTTTTTGGCCAAATATCCATGAGTGTAGAGGCGTATTTGGTGGAGTGATTATAGCTAGAGAATCAATTAATTGATGAGAGATGTAATTTTGTATTTTTTTTAAAAAAAAAATTTACTATATAAAATGCAATATCTTTGGTTTAAAAAACATTTAATAGTATGATTTGAATATTTAATAAAAACAAGCTATGTGGTATAATTTCCACTTGGAACAAATAATCCCAAAAAGGCCCACATACCTTCTTTTCAGTTGGGCATAACAGAGAAGTTGACCTAAATTGATGGGGATTAAAATTAAATTTTTAGTAGATTTTAATAAAAATTAATGAAATATATAGTTGAAAAGTTATGAATCTTATAAAATGTGTAGTTAAAATTAATTAAATTAAATTTCACCAAACAGGATCTAGAAAGAAATTTGTTTTCTCAATCCTTTATGCTGTCATTTTCTAGCATATTTGCTGAAGGTCTTTTCAACAAGATGAATATTACCCTTCAAATTCAACTGATCCAATTTCTAAATGCATTAACCCAATATTCCAAAGAAGCATCTCAAAAAGCATCAACTAACATTTGGGCTCAACTCTTTGTCTTTAAATAATAATAATAATAATTTATTTACTCATAAGTTAATTTCTAAGCTTAGCCATCAATTGTTTAACTCACAATTTTCAGAAGAAATATGGTAATATATTTATAAAACGAAAAATTCTATGTGTACATAATTATTTATCTAAGGAGTTACCTAATTGACAAGTGATAGCCCCCTATTGGTTGGGCGCCTGGGCCAAACGAAAAATTATGTGTACATAATTATTTACCTAAGGGGTTACCTAATTGACAAATGGTAACCCCCAGTGTAGCATGGCCCTCAGAAAGAATATAAATGAAAAATGGAGAAATTCAAAGCCTAAACCATATCCAGCTTCTCCTTCATACTGATCAAGATTCCATTTCATTTTTGTACACAATTCTAACTACAAGTCACCATACCAGCAGACATCTAGGAAAAAGAACAAGAAACAAACATTCTGAAAAAAATTTAGAAAACTGGTCCAATAACTAGATCTTACGTCGTTAATTTCAGCATATAAAATCGAACAAATAGCTTCCCATGGGAACAAAACCGGGAT
Source organism: Fraxinus nigra (assembly GCA_903798295.1). Taxonomy (NCBI): domain Eukaryota; kingdom Viridiplantae; phylum Streptophyta; class Magnoliopsida; order Lamiales; family Oleaceae; genus Fraxinus; species Fraxinus nigra. The sequence continues at coordinate 5,928 of CAIGRH010128475.1, read as the reverse complement.
GTGGGGAAATTTGGGGTTCCTCGACCTTAGCCACGTGTTGTTTACCTTTGTTTCTCATCTCTATCACCTTCTTGTGGGAGTTGGAGTGCATCGATGGAACAAATGTAGGACTTGCTGCAGGACGATATTCTGGATATAGGCGTCCTGACCTGTATCGAACCCCACATGCATTGCAAAGAGTCTTTGGCCCCATTGGTCCCTCCCTCCATTGCGGTGTCTTTGTCACTTCACAATGTGTGCATTTCTTTGACGCTGTAACCCGCTGTAATAAAGTATTTTGCAGCTCCACAGAATCCGACACCATCGCTGAAGCTTTAGCCTTCTGAAATCCTTTGTCCATGGTTTCGTTGGCAACTGGAATTTGGGACAATTTCCTCCTCTTGTCTTTGTTCTTCCTGAAATTTGAAGTCTTCTTAGAGGTGGAAGAAACCGAAAGCCATGGGTTTACAGTCGACGATCTAACTCGCTTAGATCTGGCTTGAACGGGAATGACAATGCCAGCTGACAGCCATGGCAGAAATCTATCTCGCTTAGATTTGATCGGCACACACTTCCCAACAGAGCAGCATCTGCTACTTTCAAGCACAGAAACAGGGCTTTGCGTCTGGAAAACACCGTACTCTTGGGCCTCGGTAAATTTATGCTGGCGGAGAATAACTGAGCTGGAGGTTTCTTCTGGAAGCTTCTTTAGCTCACGAGTTTCATCAATCTTAATGGTAAAGCAATCAAAAGAATGATCAGAGAAGAAATTATGGCATAATAGAAGAAATAAAGCATAAACATGATTATACAGCTATTTAGTTCTGCATTCTAGGTTCCACACAAGATCAGAAAATTTAAACAAAGCATGCATACAGCACGAATACTTATGGTGGTATCGGGTCACCAACTAAACAACATAACAACCACAAGCCCGATAAAGAAGGTGGGGTTCGGGTTGGGGTTGGGGGTGGGGGGGAAGGGGGGGAGTGAACCCTGTACGAGATGCAGACAATATGCTGTTAAATACCCATCTTCGGTTTAAATAATGAGCAGTTCAACAGTTGGTCATAATTCTAATTTCGTTGAAGGAGGGGTTTGGTCTGATGATCACCACAAATATTCGGAAAGAACTGAAAAGATTTTGTATTGGCTCCAAAGACTGTCACCAATTGAGATCAAGAGAGTGATGCAAACACTCCAAAATGACCTGCTGGACCTTGACAGATATTTTGAGGTCACATATTTCAATTAGCGAACAAGTGCATCATAAATGATATATCAACTTTTCTCCACGTTGAAAACCCTGCTGCCATGTGTAAAATGTATTTTAAACTAGAAAGCTGAGCAAGTTACAATGAATTTCATGAATTCAGAATTTCATAAACGCTACGTGAAGCTTCATAAGGAACAGAGTACCACACCATATTACATTTCCATTTCTAGATGTGCAATTACGTGGTTACAAAGGAATGCTCTAAAGCATAATCTTACACTTTGTATAGAAAGTGCTGAGTCCATAGAGTTAAAATTAGAAGGCAATAGGGGAGTTGGAATGTTTTTCATCATCATGGAATAACAAGTCGTGAATACCTACTGGCAATGCTGTAATGACCTCGTTACTTTTGCAACCCACTAGAAATCGGTTAGATGACAATCGCAGTCAGACAATTCCTAAACACGAATGTCTATGGCTTACAAAAGTGGTGCTACTGGTAATTTAAGGTCACTCCTAGGATAATCGCAAGCACATGGAGTAGAACCACCCTCAAAACCAGCTTCTAAGGAGTGAATGCCCAAGTGCTTATAAGTCAAAGACGAAGTCTTAGAAATGTGGGACTTAATTGAGATCATTACAATTCTCTGCTTGTAAAATTAACATTCACAGGAACCCACATTCAAAGCTCAGTGACTTTGGGTATCCAGTCTTTGAATAGTAGCAGTATCCACAGGTCACCATGACTGCAACAAGTTTCGTTCCAAGGATGAGTAGAACTTAACTTGTATGAGAAGGCTGTCCAAGTGTTTATAAGTCCACTAACCAATCTTAACTTAACAAACAGCAATGTACTCACTTAGAACCATTACAAACCCAACCCTCCTTGTAAGAACCAATGTCTGGCAACTCACACTCCCAGCCAGGTGATTTTGTGAACCCTACCTTAAACTGGAAGCAACCTCTTCAGGTTGTTCATCTGCAACGAGGGTCATTCCCTAGTAGGTGGCCACACTAATACCCTAGTTATAAGTGCATCAACTCGACACATCTCAAGCCAGTCGAGGAAGTAATCTTTTTTATCTTTTGTCCTTGCATCTCAGTTTCAAAATGGACCCATGGACTCTATGCCCTACACGATTGCTCATTCTACAAAAAAGATGAGAATAATATTTAAAGAACAAAAACCCAGAACCAGAAGTATTAAAAGATAAATCATCAACCAGTCAATTACAGCATATATAATTCTACCCACTAATTTCATAGAACTTGGCATGTTAAACTCACTGGAGCAACCGATTTAGGCAGGGGATGTGGTAAAACAGTGCCACTTTTGCCACGTGGATTTGGTGGCAACTCCATCAATGTGTCGGTTGGAATAGGCCCCAGGAATTGTGACTTACTCACATCCCATTCTCCAACCAATCCATCTCCTTCCAAACTCTCCATGGGAAAATCCAAAAGACTGAGTATGCTCTCAAACTCTTCATCGGCCGCAGCCCCATTAACAATCCCATCCCAACAGCTTTTAGGTTCAACCATATTCATATTCTGAAGAATTTGCAAAAAACAAACAATGTAACACAATCTAGCAAAAGGAAGCCATGTCAAGGACCAAGACAAAGATAATTGACAATCATGTCATATTTATACATATCAATAATATAACAAGGAGGATGATTTTATTGGTTACGGTAAGAGAAAATATCTGTATATTGTAATAAGGAAAACAAATAAATTGATTTTATCTAATAGATTGGATTAGTACTAAAACATTAGAAACATTATCATATAGTTTTATGTACATGAACAATTTCGAGAGAAGATACAAAATTACCAATTTTCTTGAAAATTTTGGTGCCATTTAAAGACTAAACCAAACATAGAAATCCTATGAATAAGATTCTAGGAATCCTCTGTTTGTTTACGATTTCTTCCCCTCTTGTTATATAATATTATATTTACATTCTAATTAAGACTTCAGTAGATACTAATTAAGTAGTTGTCAAATTAATAGTAGCCAATCATTATAACACAAGAGAATGACAAATAAAAACATAAATTAGAAAAAAAGGTACTAAAACTAAAATAATATTTTTCTCCAGCTCATCAGATTTTTGGTGGAAAATGGAAATAGTAAATTCTTAAACAGGAAATGTAAGATAAAATGCACGTGGTTTTATTAATAGAAAATGAGGGTAAAAGTCCTTTTCTTTTTTGATTTTTCTTATATGACACGACACCTCTATTCATTTCCTTAATTCCTTTTCACTTTCAATTCAAACGTTAGCCCTAAAAAGCTAAGAAGAAAAAACCAGCGGCTCTGTCGGCTGCTGAGAAAATGCAAAGAAGAAGAAAAAAAAACATTATCATAAAAAACGCACATAAAAAAAAAAAAGTGTATGCCCAAAAAAAGTACCCCAAGAAAAAATGGTTAAAAATATAAAGTTTTGAGACTCCATTTTTGGAAGGAAAATGCATGCAGAAAGGGGAATGTAAAATGGGGGAAAAGAGTGAACTTTTGCAGTAAAAAAGAGAAAAAAACTAAAAAAAAAAAAAAGGGGGTATGAAGAAATGGGTAAGAAAATGCACTATAACGAAAGTGTGCTTTTAGTACTTACCAGAACATAAACCCTATACCCTTTTCAAGCCATTAGGGCACGGAGGAGTTTCTGCAAAGAGAGAGAAGAAAAGAGCTTTTAGCAGATAAAAAGATAGGGTAACAAGATAGAGGGGCAGTGGGGATTTTTTCTTTGCCTTATTTTCTGTATCAATGAATGTGACTCAAAATAAAGGGGTGAAATTCCAATGGTTTTGGTGGCGGCGACGGGTGTAGAGGAGGCCGAGGAGAAGAGATAGAGTTTTTTTTTGTCATTTTTAATATTTTCACAAATTTTGGACTCATTTGCATTTTTTTAAAAGTTTAGGAGTAAGATTGTAATTTATTCTTTATTTATTTTTCTTTTTTTATTTATATAGGATGATATATTTGTCATTTTACGTTAAAAATAAATGAAAATGATATTTTCCGTAATGAAACGTTGAAATATGAGTGAAAATGCAAAAACTTAAAGCGTATGAACGTTTTGCACACTACATACCAAACGTCAGGAATTTTCTGTGCAATTAGCCCTGGTCAAACATGCACAAAAGTTAAAAATGATGACACACTGAACGTGAGCGTGACAACAACTCAATCATCATTGACTAGGTACACATTAGCCGCCACTTAGCATATGTAATCCAAATTCATACGAAAGAAAATTTTATTGAGATATATATATATAATTTTATTATTTTAAAATACTTTAAATCGGTGAATAATAAATTTTCAACAGAGTTTTAAAAATAGTTACTAAATTCACTAAAAATCGGTCGGTTCATAAACATTAAAAATTGATTGACTCATGAACATTCAAAATCAATTTTTTTTATAAAAAGGCTTGTGTCCCATACGACGAAGCTCCCATAAATTGATTAAATTAATTAGGATCTTATTTGGTGTACATAATTATTTTTTTTGTACATAAATACATCCTTTCTCTCGCATGGGGTGGGTTCCACCCATGTTAGAGAAAGAACACCCCAATTTGTTACTTACGCCAAGAATAATCCAATTAATTAATCACATAATACTATTAGAAACTGGGAACCATGCGCTAGTATAAAATGAGGAGTCCACCTCGGAAGCTCAATCTGAATTCTTACCTTTTCAAACGCATTTTACCCACTTTTGAGAAAAAGGCTCGCACTTAATCAATGGCCATCAAAGTTTACATTTTGTAAGTAAAATGTTTGGCGACCAATTTTCTGGTTCTGTGAATATTTTTACTCTGCTTTCTTGAATTGAATTTGCAGTTTGACGTTGAATTGTGTTTATACTGATGAAATTGTTTAGTAGTTTGATGGGTTCTCTTTGTTTTTTGTTTTTCTATTTGAATTTTGGATCTGTAGATTATCAAAACGTTTCTTCAACCTCGTGCTTATTGTTTGAGTATTGATTTGTGATTCTTGATGTCGTAAGCTTCTTTTATGTTCTGTAAGTGCCCAAGTTGATTGTTGATTGATCGAGCTAAAAGGGTTTAACTAAAATAGAATTAAATCTGATTGCTTTTGGCTTGAGAAAAAATCATTTGGATGCAGTAATTGCCCGCCTAGAGCTTAAGACAGAAATCTGAACAACCCTAACAAATTGATCAATGTTATGATTGTATGAATACTATTTGTGCTAGTAATATTATCTTACTAACTATAGTTTGACTAATTTCATTAAATTGATAATGCCCATGAGGTAGTGCATCAATGTTTGTAAACATATAAGTTGCTCTGCTTAGTGAGCATGCTTGACTTTGATAGAGCAGATGATAGCTTTTGCGGTAGAATATTTCATGCAGCTGATATTCTAGTTACGCATCACAATAAATTGAGTTCACATCTAAAAGTTCTTGTAGACAAGGTTCATCAATGGAAGGGAACATGTGTAATTTTCAGCCTTATTTCATAATTTCCTGCCATGCCTCGTTGCATCAATTTGTCTTCATTTATGTTTTTCTACTACATCATTGTTCTCATTTTAATTTGTGCATTATATTGTCAAGTCCATCTATATTGTACCAGTTATTTTTCTCTTTATTTTTATCAAAACTGTCTGTCACCATGAATTTTCAGAGTGCTTAGGAACCTGTTTGCATTAGATTCAGGTTAGAACTTTTAGGAGTTTAGGTTGAAGCCCA